>JABAKD010000011.1:12987823-13017213 GCA_012845835.1 Undaria pinnatifida
GTTGGAAATGGGGGAACGCTTGGAACGCTTGGAACCTTGAACGACAAGTGATTTTGCTTGTTGGTGATTGGTTGTCAAATCGAATAGATTCCTAGCGTTCCCACCCTGACCGAAATGTTTCAAAGAGGAGGAGAAATATGTCTCCAAGTGGTTAATAATGGTGTGGAGCAAGCCCGAAAGGTCCACTTGGAACGACATGTATGGTAACTGGTTGGTGCCGCATGTGATTCTTCAACATAGTGAGCTTGAGGCCGTAGAGGGAACCCTATGCACATGGGATGGATTAGGACTCACGGGGTAAAAATAATGCGGATGTCGTAGGGCTCGCCCGTGGCAAATTGCGCGATACCGCCATGGCCTGACCAAGAGGCCTACGAGGTAGAATACTGGGTTGCGAACGAGGCTTCGGCGATATAACGTATGGAGAAAGTGTGACACCGATATTCGTAAAGGTTTCAGTAGACGTCGTCGAGCGACGAGGGACGAGGGTAAAATCACAACCTCTAGATATGTTCCGACGATGCTGCGCATGGCTAGCACTGTCTTCTGTGAGGCTCCCCTTGGGATTTACTTGCGTGCGGAGCTTTTCTCTGTGTAATGAGCGATGGCTGCCCACGTGACGGTACCTCTGCCCTAGTGTCGATTTGTACGGTCCCGCCGAGCACGTCATTTGCCCTGTTATCTGTTCGGGTCGCTTCACCACTATTCGCCACCATATAGTAATGCGCGCGATAAGAGTATCACACACAGCTTTCAAATATGAGTTTCGACAAAAACCTTCGATGTCACAGCAGGAGTGTACAAATATTTCGATGATATGAAACACTTGTAAGCAATTAGTATCACGTCATTATTTTTCTAGTATCCCTGATGTAGCTTTCATTCATCCCCCCTCCCCCCGTCCAACGCCCCCTCCTTCCCCACACCCCCCACGATCGCCTAGTACCAGCACCGCGCGTATAGCAAGCCCATACATATATGATTAATACGCGCGATCGGAGGATCACACACACTGTTGCGAAGATCAGTGTCGACCAAATCCTTGATCTCATAGCTGGAGTGTATGTTAAATATATTTTGTGATCTAAACCTCTTGAAAACCCTTTCCCCCCCCCCTCCGCCCCCCCACCTTTTCCTCGCTTTCTCTTGCTTAAACGCCCCACCTAATATCGAAATTCGCCACAGTAACAAACACTTCCACGCCCTGGATATCGGCTCGTTATCGTTTTAGAGACGCCCATGCCGCTGCTGCAAGTCCCACCCACCCCCGCCCCCAACGCCCCCTACTTGCCCACCACCCGCACCATCGCCTAGACCTAGCACCACGCGTATAGCAAACCCCTACATCTATGCGACCTAAAGCCCTTCCCCCCCGCCCCCCGCCACCCACCGGGACATTCCCCCCCCCCCTCCCCCACAAGAAAAAATTATAGTTTCCACGCACAAATAGACCTGCCCCACCCGTCCCCCCCCCCCCCCTCCCCCCCTCCCGCCCCCCTTTTGATCAAAGTCAGGCCCCCACGTCCTTAAAAACTTCGCCCTCCCCTCACCGGTTATTCGACTTACAGGGTTCACTTGATAAACTGATTCATTTCCTCTCACAGCTGTCAAATTTTGTCCCCCTCAGAAACGGGTTATTATATAGTTTCCGCGCACAGCCTGCCTAACATCACCCTGTTGACCCTGGTAGCTACACCGTAGTTGCAAGGGGAGTCGCGGACCTATATCCTTAATAATGACACACAACCCGTAATACGCGCGATCAGAGTATCATCACACACAGCTTGCAAAGATTAGTTTCGACAAAATCTTCAATCTCACAGCTGGAGTGTATGTAATCGTTATCATTATATATATTGCTCAAACGCCCCACCTAAAATCGAAGTCTGCCGAAATAATAAAAACATCCTCGCGGGCGATATCAACTCACTATCTTTCTAGAGCCGTCCGTGCTGTTGCTCCAATTCATCCCCCCCCTCCCGCCCTACAACGCCCTCTCCTCCCCCACCACCCGCACCATCACCTAGACTTAGCACCACGCGTATAGCAAGCCCCTACATTCATGTGGCCTACAGCTGTTGAAAACCCTTCTGCCCCAACCCCCCCACCCCCACCACCACCACCTCGAGGATTCCACCCTCTCCTCACTGTTTGTACAACTTATTGGATACACAATATTGACTGGTGCATTCCTTCCAAAACCGTCATATTTGCCCCGTTAAAGGATTTACAGTTTCCACGAACAGATTGAGATGCCCGCCCGCCGTCCCCGCTCCCTCTTTTTCAAACTCAGGCCCCCATGATACTAAACACTCCCCCCTCCCCTCACCGGTTTTACGACTTACAAGATGCACTAGATAAACTGATGCATTTTCTTCCACAACTGTCAGATTTTGTCCCCCTCAAAAACGGGTTTTATAGTTTCCGCGCATAGACTGGCTAAGATCACGCTGTTGACCCTGATAGCCACACTATATGTGCGAGGGGAGTCGCCGACCTATATCCTTCATGAAGATTTGAATCATATTGAATATTATTACACTCTAGCTGTGAGATCGAATGTATTTAATCAAAAGTCATCTTTGCAAGATGTGTGAGATAGTACGATCGCGCGTATTACGAGTTGTGCGTCTTCATGAAGGATATAGGTCGGCAACTCCGTTTGAACTATGTAACAGTCCAGCTTGTACCAGGGTCAACAGGGTGATGCTAGCCAGTCTGTGCGCGGAACTATAAAACCCGTTTTTGAAGGGGACAAATCTGACAGTTGTGGAAGAAAATGCGTCAGTTTATTAAGTGCATCTTCCACGTCGTAAAACCGGTGAGGGCAGGGCGGGGTTTTGAAGGGCGTAGGGGCATGGGTTTGAGCAAGAGGAAGCGGGGAAAGGGTGGGGGGGGGGGGGCGGGCGGGGTAACTCAATCCGTACGTGGAAACTATAAATACTTTAGGGGATACATGTGACGGTTGTGGCAGGAATGCGCCAGATTATAATGTAAATCCTGTAAGTCGTACAACGTGTAAGGAGAGGGCGGAGTGTTTGAGGGAGTGGGTGGCGGGGGGGGGTGGGGGGTTGGGCAAAAGGGTTTTCAACAGCTTTAGGTCACATAGATGTAGGGGTTTGTTATACGCGTGGTGCTAGGTCTAGGCGACGGTGCGGGTAGTGGGGAAGGACGGGTCGTTGGGGGGGTGGGGGGGGGGAATGAATTGGATAAGCGGCATGGATGGCTCTATAAAGATAACGAGATGATTTCGACGTTAGGTGGGGCGTTTAAGGCAGGAGGGAGCGGGGGAAAAAAAGGGGGTGGGGGTGGGGGAAAAGGGGGGGGGGCGAGAGGGGGGAAGGGGTTTCTAACAGCTTTAGTTACAATATATGTAGGGGTTTGCTGTACACGTGGTGCTAGGTCTAGGCGATCGTGCGGGTGGTGGGGAAGGAACGGGCGTTGCGGGGTTGGGGGTGGGGGTTAATTTATACTACGTTATGGATGACTAGAAAGGTAATGACGTGATATCAATTGTGTAGAAGTGTTTATGACTCTGACTATATATATGAAAGAGGCCAGGCAAGATCCAAAATGCAGTGAATACCTAGCCGATTGCGGTCCGAATATTATGGTATTTAGATGTCGGAAGCTCCATGCGATGCCATGTGACAATTACGGGCAGTTCCTTCAAAATACTGTGATGCAAAATATCTGGAATCGTGACATTTGGGTTTGGCAAAAATATCCCGAGTCCTTGTATTTCATTCGAAACGAGATATTAAACGATATGTCATGTTTCGTGACATTTTCACTCGAAACGCCATAGTCTTTTTGACGTTTCCAGTGGGCAGTAGCTCATCGTCCGCGGTACCTCGCCTTTCCTCGCCACTGGCAAGCTTAGCTGGGTCTTCCATGCCCCACATGTGCCTTCGCCGGCCTTAGATATCCCTTCTCGGTGGCGATGGGGTGGAGAGTGGTGTGTCTTGATCAGGCGTGGTTGCGTTTTTTCAAGATGTGTTACATTTGTCAGGAATCGCGATTATGAATCGTGTTCACAAAATCTAGGCACAAAGGCCATGATTCGTGGTTTGTTTTGTCACTCATTGTAACATTAAAAACTCAGGATTCCTGAAAAACAAGCGTCACGATTCCCGACATTTATCGTTTATTAAGAATGTCTCAAATAGAGGCATTGCAATGTTGTGCCCTTCTGAGATTTCGACAGCTTCCAGAACGTCAGGACAAACCGAAATGTACAGAATATCTGAAGCGGTGCAGAGTGTGATAGGTGCAATGGGATCCCCTCTACCCCGTTGTGAAGCGCCAAGATTTGTCAGGTATACAGAAACAAAACACTTTGCCTTTCTTTGTAGCTGGCAGGCTTTACCGCCTGCCTGAACGTAGGGCTCCCCTGCGCATTCCGTCAGAAAGTATGCGACGGAGAGCAAGCAACAATAAAACATGCCAGGGAAAAGCAATGGTTTTGTTTTGTAAGGGCATTCTATCGCACTGACGTGGGGTCACTCGCGTGAGTGATCCCCCCGTACCGTGCGGTGATTAGCTTCCTTCCGTGCCGACGATACAGGCGACGGTAGAGGATTTACCCAACTTTCGACTACCGGGGCTGCGCTATTATATCATACATACTATCATATCATACATACTATCATATCATGCATACTATCATATCATACATACTATCATATCATACATACTATCATATCATACATACTATCATATCATACATACTATCATATCATACATACTATCATATCATACATACTATCATATCATACATACTATCATATCATACATACTATCATACTCGCACGAGTGACTCTGTACCTCACAGACCAAAAACACGCCGGGCGATTTTGTTTGGCGCAGCATCTATCAATCTATTAACACTAATCATTGAGCTAATACTATTAATACTATTAATATATAGCTGACCATCCCCTTGGGGATTCATGTCGAAAAAATAGAGCAGCACGAAAGCCTATGACCGCGTTGGACAGGGGGTCACTCACGCGCGTGGGCCCGGTACGACATGGGTGGCACGTTTGAACCGGACTAGTTCTAACAGACGGTTCTCTCCAACTATAAATCAATCCTTGTTGTTGTGTGAACACGACATAATTTGGTGTATACCTAACCCGTGAGAATTTTTCTGATCGGCGTGTTGCACCTTTGCCTGACATTTCACAGTCTTTTTTGGGGGGGTTCGGTATGAACCGTTTTCGATATGAATAATCACAAAGCTACGGCTAACCTTTGTCGCAGCAGGAGTTATATGCCCTGTTTGGTCACAAATGGGAGAGAATGTTCAAACCGACTAAAACATATTTGGTTACTGTTGTATTACATTCTTTGTCATTTCGTGACGTAACCACTGTCCCTCTAAATCGTCGTGTCTAAGTCCATGTGTACACATTTTCCTCTGGTGGCAAACGCTCACACCCAATTCGGATGTTGTCACTTACTTGCCTCTCCTGATCACGATGACCCAATCCACGTCCCCGGCTGCGAAAACAGAACGATATCAGGACGGGCCTGGCGACCGTGTATAACATGCTAGGAGAGGGACGTCCTCCGGGGGCTGGCCCCGTTAGTTAATGACCAACGCGACGAGGCACAACGTTGTGACACAGAGACGGACGACTAGTGTGCACCGTGTGGGCGACAAACGCAATAGTCGGACACCAACAAAGTCGAACCATTACTATTTTCTTTATCAAGTGGATGTTGTCGTTAGTTGGAGAGTGTGCTCAGCATTTTTCGATACCTAATTGGTACGAGGGACAAGGCGGCGGTGCTGCATCTTCCCGTCCAAACATCCCGCGGGATAATTATTCACCTTTGCAACCTAGGGCTGGTTAAGATGTGTTCTACTAAGTGTCTCGAGTAAATTGTCAACGCACCGTGCTCCAGTTCTTTATAGGCCCCGCGCATCGTTCGTGGATCTAGTTCCCGAACATGTACGTTTCTACCATTTTTTTGTTTCCTGCTTGTTTTTGCTTTCAAAGGAGCACCTGAAAGCATGCTACACTCCGAGGCGAACATCTACAACATGTTCCAAGATAGTTGGCTTGGTCCTGGCGTTCTTGCTCAGACAACGCTTACTCAGAAGATGTCGATCCCCGGGGTGAGAGGGCCTCGTTCACGGGGTTAGGCCAAAGTTTTACGACGTAATTTATAAAATGCTATTTGAGTAGTCAAGTCAATTTGTAAAGTTAAAGGGTGCTCTCGTCATTCGTTCAGTGATCCAGGAATTGCCGGCATTGTGAAGATTTCATCTCGTTTACAAAATATTGCGCGACAGCAACGGCTGATCTGTCGTTGATGTATGATGGCAAACGAGTTTAACTCAAAGTTGATCGGATCGATTTGATCATTTGTAACCAACCGGACCCGACCCGACCCGACCCGACCCGACCAGACCCGACCCGACCCGACCCGACCTGACCCGACCCGACCCGACCCGACCCGACCCGACCCGACCCGACCCGACCCGACCCGACCCGACCCGACCCGACCCGACCCGACCCGACCCGACCCGACCCGACCCGACCCGACCCGACCCGACCCGACCCGACTCGACCCGACCCGACCCGACCCGACCCGACCCGACTCGACCCGACCCGACCCGACCCGACCCGACCCGACCCGACCCGACCCGACCCGACCCGACCCGACCGGACCGGACCAGACCCCACCCGACCCGACCCGACACCACCCGACATATGACCCAACTCGACTCAATCTGATCCGACCCGACCCGGCCCGACCAGACCCGACCCGACCCGACCAGACCGGACCAGACCCGAACCGACACCATCTGACCGCAACCGACCCTACCAGACCCGACCCGAACCGACCCGACCGGCCACGAGCAGACACGAACCAACACACCCTAAACGGCCGGACCCGCGAATAAACAGGACCTGACTCCGACCCAACCTAACCGACCCGAACTAAATCAGAACGAACGGATTCCAACCAAACCCAACCGAACAGAACAGAACCGAACAGAACCGAATAGAAACGAAACCGAACCGAACCAAAGCGAAAAGAACCGAGCTGAACCTCCAGAAACTAACAAAAACAAAACCAACCAAACTAAACTAAACCGAACCGACCCACACCCAACCGGACCCAACTGAACCAAAGAAAACGAGAACAGAACCGAACCAAACCGAGTCGAACCTAAACGAATCAAATAAAATCGAATCGAACGAGAACGAACAAAACCAAACAGAACCGAACCAAACAGAACCGAACCGAACCGAACCGTACCGAACAGAACCGAACCGAACCGAACCGAACCGAACCGAACCGAACCGAACCGAACCGAACCGAACCGAACCGAACCGAACCGAACCAAAACGAACCGAACCGAACCGAACCGAAGACCAAAGCTACGGTAGGGGGGGTACCCCCGTTTTTACTGGTATGTTTGAGCCACTCGCACGAGTGACTTTGTACCCCACGGATGAAAATGATTTACCGAACCGAACCAAACCAAAAAGAACCGAGCTGAACCTCCAGAAACTAACAAAAACAAAACCAACAAAACTAAACTAAACCGAACCGGACCACACCCAACCGAACCCAACTGAACCAAAGAAAACGAGAACAGAACCGAACCAAACCGAGTCGAACCTAAACGAATCAAATAAAATCGAATCGAACGAGAACGAACAAAACCAAACAGAACCGAACCAAACAGAACCGAACCGAACCGAACCGTACCGAACCGAACCGAACCGAACCGAACCGAACCGAACCGAACCGAACCGAACCGAACCGAACCGAACCGAACCGAACCGAACCGAACCGAAGACCAAGGCTACGGTAGGGGGGGTACCCCCGTTTTAACTGGTGTGTTTGAGCCACTCGCACGAGTGACTCTGCACCCCACGGATGAAAATGATATAGGCATTTGTTTTGGCGCAGCTTAGATCACCTTTGCATTGCGGGTTGATTTAATCGATGTAAAACTTGAAGAATACGTAAGATCGCATAGGAACAAAGGGGTTACTCGCGCGAGTGACCCCTGCCACTAAAATAAAAGACCCAAAAGGGGACCCCCCTACCGTAACCTGGGTCGGAACCGAACCGAACCGAACCGAACCGAACCGAACCGAACCGAACCGAACCGAACCGAACCGAACCCAACCGAACCGAACCGAACCGAACCGAACCGAACCGAACCGAACCGAACCGAACTGAACCGAACCGAAGCGAACCAAACCGAACCGAACCGAACCGGACCGAACCGAACCGAACCGAATCGAACCGGACCGAACCGAACCAAACCGAACCCAACCGAACCCAACCGAACCGAACCGAACCGAACCGAACCGAACCGAACCGAACCGAACAGTAACGAACCAAACCGAACCGAACGAAAACGAACAGAACAGAACCTCACCGAACCGAACCGAACCTCACCTCACCTCACCTTAACTCACTTAACCTAACCTAACCTCACCCCACCCCACCTCTCCTCACCTCACCTCACCTCACCTCACCTCTCCTCACCTCACCTCACCTCACCTCACCTCACCTCACCTCACCTCACGTCACCTCACCTCACCTCACCTTGCCCCACCTCACCGACCCGTACCGAACCGAACGGAACCGAACCGAACCGAACCGAACCGAACCGAACCGAACCGAACCGAACCGAACCGAACCGAACCGTACCGAACCGAACGGAACCGAACCGAACCGAACCGAACCGAACCGAACCGAACCGAACCGAACCGAACCGAACCGAACCGAACCGAACCGAACCGAACCGAACCGAACCGAACCGAACCGAACCGAACCGAACCGAACCGAACCGAAGCGAACCGAACCGAACCGAATCGAACCGAACCGAACGGAACGGAACCGAACCGAACCGAACCGAACCGAACCGAACCGAACCGAACCGAACCGAACCGAACCGAACCGAACCGAACCGAACCGAACCGAACCGAACCGAACCGAACCGAACCGAACGGAACCGAACCGAACCGAACCGAACCGAACCGAACCGAACCGAGCCGAACCGAACCGAACCGAACCGAACCGAACCGTACCGAACCGAACCGAATCGAACCGAACCGAATTGAACCGAACCGAACCGAACCGAACCGAACCGAATTGAACCGAACCGAACCGAACCGAACCTAACCGAACCGAACCGAACCGAACCGAACCGAACCGAACCGAACCGAACCGAACCGAACCGAACCGAACCGAACCGAACCGAACCGAACCGAACCGAACCGAACCGAACCGAACCGAACCGAACCGAACCGAACCCAACGAAAACGAACAGAACAGAACCTCACCGAACCGAACCTCACCTCACCTCACCTCACCTCTTTTCACCTAACCTCACCTCACCCCACTCCACCTCTCCTCACCTCACCTCACCTCACCTCACCTCACCTCACCTCACCTCACCTCACCTCACCTCACCTCACCTCACCTCACCTCACCTCACCTCACCTCACCTCACCTCACCTCACCTCACCTCACCTTGCCCCACCTCACCGACCCGTACCGAACCGAACGGAACCGAACCGAACCGAACCGAACCGAACCGAACCGAACCGAACCGAATCGAACCGAACCGAACCGAACCGAACCGAACCAAAAGAAGGCGCAATAATCACCAGCACCGGTTACAAACATTGCGCTTGATTTTTTTGCTTCTACGTTTCGGCCGGGCCTGCCTCCATCCACGTCCGCCCTGTCACCTGGTTTTCCCCCCCCAGCAACATGGCCTACATGAAGTTGGCTGGAGTCGGCATGGACGTCGCATTTCACTCGATCAAAGCTTGCATACGACGTCGGTCGTGTTTTTACTGGTTATGTTCTAAATGTTTGGCCTATCTATCTCGGCACCCTAAAACATAGCCACCGGAGGGGACACCCACCAACAGTATGCTCGATTGTTGCGGTTGCCCTAACTCGCCTAGCTATAGCTATGCCAAATATAGCCACATATAGTACGGAATCTAACAACATTTACCAGCGCTCCAAGAGTGTTGGGCTTCCCGTGATCTTGCACCGGCACCATTCGACAGAGTTTGTCAGGGGGCCATTGCTTACAATTTGTTTGTCCCCAACATGATAAAATACTCTACTAGGTGGCGCTTAGAACGTGGAAGGGTGGTAAAACTGTGTCGCTCCCTCCGATCCCGCCAACAAACCTATTGTTGTTGAATATCAGGCAGCATATTTTGCACACTGTGCTTACGGTCTCGGCCGCAAGCATGCGCAGGAGAGTGTTCGACCCATTGAGAAATATCTACAGTTCGATCTTACCGTGAAATTGTATGGCTGCCCCTCGGCTGAAAGAGTGGCTCGGAGGCCGTTTCATCCGCCCCGCCATTCTCTGTAGGTACACAGTGAAGACGACGTGATTGGCGGTACCTACTCGGTATGTTGTAAAATATTCAATCGTATTGGCTCGCCTGGCTCAGGTGGAAGAGGCTGTAGACATCGGAGGGACAAGTCAATAGACACAAGGACTACGTTCAGTATCATCCCGTCGAGTCGACACCAACGCTGACCGACACGAACACCGACACGGTCCATAGTCGCAATGGCGATGTATTGCGCTTGGTCGTTTGCGGCAACCCCCTGATCGTTTCATCTGTCCGTGATCGTCCGCGGCGTTACATGTGGTGCTCGGTTGATGTGACGTACTGGAAAAATTGCACCGGCACAACCCGCACACTCTTTTTTCGATGGCGTCGTAATGCCTAAAGTTGTTCGATACAGTGATCATGACATTGACGTGCGTTCGCGCAGCCGTTACTCGTCTCAGAGACGTGCGCTTGGTGAAAATGCGGTCGACTTGCAAACACCGGACTAAGCGGGCGACCGCCGTACAACCACTATATTCCCCCTTATTGCCTACCTCGCTCCCTCAATCGGAGGGGGTACCTGTGGGGTGCCAACTTAACAGCAGTTGGTGCGTTTTTCCAGTATATCAAGCAGATGTTGCATAACGGAGCTTCGTGCTGTGGGTGGAGATGATCAAACACCTATCAGCACGCCCCATCTTCCTGCCAAGACACGTTTATCTGCCTCACATATTTATGTCTATTTCTACGATATTTGCACTGCGAATTATCACACGTCGGGTTCGGACCCAGCAGCGCGGCCATAAAAATTAAGGGGTCATCGTGGTTTCCACCATACGCCCACTGTAGGCTAGCGTAAACTCTTCTCCGATAACCGACCAAGCGAATCAGCCACTCGCCGGGCGAGCCCGCCAACCGACGCCTGTTGTGACGGCTATGCTCCTTGGCGGGGTGTCATAGCCATTGCCCGCCAGGCACTACTCGTGGGACTAAAATTCGTAAGTAATAACCCATACTGTGGGTAGATTTTGGAAGTGGCGACAGAGTCGATAGATACCTGCATCAGAGACCCAGTAATGTGATGCAGAGGGGGTCCTGCTCCAACCTCACGCACTCGCCGCGATTCCACAGCGGCGAGTTTTGCTGTCATCGTAGTACAGCCATTGCGCGGCATGTAGGGCTCCCTGCACTATCTGCAGTTTAGATGGAAGTTCATTAAATATTCCATGGAAGCTTCATCGCTTCAATGAAAGCTTTTATGGAAGCTGTGGAATCCTCCATGGAAGCTTTCATGAAAAATTCAGTGGAAGCTTCCGTGGAAGTAACTTAGGGTTAGCTTTAGGGTTATTGCCTGCTACTATACTCGTTGTCCCCATCCTTGCGCACCAGACCCCCCAACCCTTCCTTTTTGTTGTCCCTGCCAACAAAAAAATATAGTAGAGACAAGCAAAAACGTGCACACAATCGGGGTATGAGAACAGTTTGAAACATGTTTAACAAGAAGAGTATTCACGAAGTGTCAATAACGCTACTGTTGGTTCCTCACACGAGATGCTCAGCCGACCCGAATCGTTTCGGCCAAAACGTGAAACACCCACCTACCGAGGAATGATTGGAAACTGGTGGGCATCTAAGTATTACCGAGATGAACCTAAGATATTTCCGAGATTATCGGACGTAGAGGTGGATTGCCAGTCGTTGTTCGGGAGTAAACACAATACCCCAACATTTATTGCGCATAACTGCTATAAATACTCTGCTCGTTGTCTCCATCCCTGCGCACCCGGCCCCCTGCCCCCTTGTCGTTGTTATCCCTGCAAACATCAAATAATATCGGAGGCAAACAAAGCCACACGGGTGCACAATTGGGGTTTGATGTCATCGTTGTGATGAATCTGAAAAAAGCAGTTGTTGAAGCGGGACCGATTGCATGCAGTCAACTACAAAAATAGTGGAGTACCACGTACAGGGAAAACACTGTTGCTCTGAAAGTTAGTGTGACTCAACGAACCAGAATCGTGTCGAAACCCCCAACTGTTACACGGCACCCAGCTATGCATACCCCTGGGAGGCATTTATCCGCGCACTTGATGCATTAAAACATGGCATACCTGTTGCCCCCAAGAGTAGCCGGGTTTCCCATTTATACCATTCAGTTACTACTCATCCGTGCCCTCCTCAGGTCTGAAACATACACGAAAATCACAGACACAATATCGGCGTCAACATGGGTAGCCAGCTAAAAAATAGCGCAATCCCAAGTTGGGCCTAACCCCAAGGTAACCCTTAGTTAACCCTAAGGTTACCCTTAGTTAACCCTAAGGTAACCCTTAGTTAACCCTAAGGTTACCCTTAGTTAACCCTAAGGTAACCCTTAGTTAACCCTAACTCACACGCCGTCGTTATTTTTCCAACGTCTAGTTGTAAATCGCTCTTGAAAATTGAAACTCAATCGGAGCACACCTATTGGAAAGGACTTAAAGTGTGAAATACCATTTTGTGCGCGCATACCTGCTGCTCTTCTATGGATTCATTGTCGTCGTCAACACCTTCACCGCCCCGCCTCCTTGTTCTGGTTCTGTCAATACTGCGTACTGGTACTCGGTACTGTGGTGTCGATCTGAGTACTGAGTTGTGGTGTCTTGCTGTTCCTGCGCACAAGCTGCTTCAAACGTCATGTTGTTTGACTCCCTGCGTAGTTCCCGGAACCTGACTGTCACCGTGAAACAGGGCCGGCGACACCAACCCGGGAGTGGGTGCATGGAGGAATCCGACGTACCTCCTGGCGTTTGCCAACAATATCAATTTTTCTCGCGCCCCTGCCTCCCTTTCGGTCGGCCCTGTCCGATGGCAGAGCCCGTGCTCAGAGTTGCTGCCAGCTCAGTACTCGGTGGCAATCAGCGCCCCGAGCAGTATTAGATCAACAATGGCTGACAGTACGTACAGCAGTGAAAGAGAAACTGTGGTATCGGTAGAGCACATACTTGTGCTGTTCGTACTCGTATGTAAAAGTACGTTTCAAAACCGGGTAAACTTCAGTATAGACTAGACTATAGGGTACCTGCATAATTGTCTCGACGTGCTTCGCCCCAATAGTAAGGCTACCTGTTCTCCTCGGCGAATATTTGGCGCCTCCGCTCGAACTCCTCCTTCGTACCGAAGGTCAACCCATGTGCGGATACCCATGAGTGGAAGCTCCTATATAGTCTATTGTAGTAGCGCTTCTTGTGCAAACCAACCACACCGTCACCTCTAAGAGGACCGGACGAATGCGCCGGAGAAACCGACACTGACTGCCGGCGCCAGCAGCAGCACGGCGCTCAGTGCACGATATGCGGCCATCGTAAGGTCCGTATGGGGTGGCAAAAGCGCCCTGATGCTGCTGCTTGGTCTTCTACAAACCCAGCCTACGTGGTGTCGATCAATTGTGATGGGAGCGATGTCGGCACCTGTGCCACGAGGTCACACCGGTGCTACCACGGCCGAGTATGACCAGGGCAGCGGGTGGTCTCGTGGCTGGACGCTCTGCCCATGGGCTACCGTCTCCTCTGTCCGACATCCCCGTATTCTCCGGATTCCAAAACGCCCTCACCAAACCCCACTTTCTTGACGGAAGGTTACAGATTTTTTGTTTCATTTTTAATCATTACGTTTAAATTTTCTTTCCAGCTCAACTCGTAGGAGGCGTTACTCTCAGCGATCGTATGTACAAGCCACGAGCACAGGTGCCGTCCCGTTCTCCTCCCTAGTAACGTGCGTTGTTTTTATCCCGCATAGGGTTCAGCGTTCCCACTGTTCTTCGATTTCCGCTTAATGTTGCCGACTCACGATATTTTCCATCCCCTCTTCTCGCGCTTTCCTCCCCAATCCATTCAAAGAATAATTCCGTACGAGTGTGCGTGCACTCACTCGGTGAAAAATGAAGTCACGAAATCGACTATGGATGGCACGAGGATAAATACCGGGTGACTTATTAAT
The DNA here is from genome assembly GCA_012845835.1 of Undaria pinnatifida. NCBI lineage: Eukaryota > Phaeophyceae > Laminariales > Alariaceae > Undaria > Undaria pinnatifida. Next base: position 13,002,154 of record JABAKD010000011.1, read on the forward strand.
AGTCTACATCATTGGGTTGACGAAATACTATAGCGACCGGTCGATGAGCCCCGTCATGACGTCATAGCGACGTCACTGGGGTCAAAACGTTGAAAAAAAACAATAATGTGCATTGCTACATCTGGGACCCCCGTGTTGTCCAGTTATAAATGAATGGTGGTTGGCACGCATCTCGCTGAAATATATCCACAACAAGGAAGGAGGGTGGGAATGAGGAGCGTGACAAACACCTTCTTCAACTGGTCAAACTCCCAACTGTATTTAGTTATTGCGTTGTTGGCGGTTCTTGTAATATCGTTCTGCATGCGTTCTCAATCCCATACACACAGCTAGCTGCAATAATAGTAAGTACACGAGCTGGCCTCCCCAGTTACGTACGGCGACCGGCACGGTCTGTATTCACGTACTATGACTCTCAACGCCAAAATGTTGCTTGGTCGCTGGTACGTTCTTTTTTCTGTCTGTGTATAACAGTGCCGCTGTTGCGAGGACGGGTGGAAATATCAGGTTTTATGAAGAACACAGATACAGATCATTGATTACACATGCCATGGTAGCGTACATATACACACAGCTTGCAAAGATGAGTGTATCGACAAAATATTCGATCTCACAGCTGGAGTGTATTTTAATTTTTATAATATATACTGAGTATATACATACGTGGTCACTATATTGTTGTCCGTATTCGTGTTCACCCGTAAACCAGTTATGACGGAAGTAGCGTCTGAAAAGCAGGGTCAAAAGAGGTCGGCTCTTTGGTTGTTCTTTTTCAATAGTTATACGTGTATGCGATATTAAGGTCCAGACACAACTACACTCGTACAAATATCATCCCAACCAGCTCCATCTCCACCACACCATCACGACTACCACCACGACCATCACGACCACCACCACGACCATCACGACCACCACCACCAGCACCGCAGGAGTATGTTCCCAGTGCATGCTGGTGGTGATGGTGGCCGTGGTGTTTCGTCGACCCCCCGCTGCGTGTAGACGATGTGTCCAACTGTCTAGATGGGTGGAGGAAACCATTTAGTGTGTGAAGAGCAACCCCCCCCCCGCCCCTCCCGACCAACCCAACCCGGCACCCGGTCAAAGGACATACAGTATTGCGGTTGGATGAATCGGACATATCACGAGCAAGCTCGACGAATTCGATAGGTTTTTGGACGCGGTCGAAGGTGGATGGACAACATATATAGGGACGATTGTAGCCGCCGGGTTGGTCGAAATCGGCTCCAGATTGTTTCAGGGTCAGTAGTGTTTGAGGGCCAAGCGTCGATGCACAGACAGGCAAACAGACAGACAGGGGATGAAACTAGATAACCGCACCCTGTTTTGCATTTCTTTTTCGGAAAAACATCTCTTAGACAACTTGGACTAAGCTGACCGCAACATACGGAGATAAACTTCGTCGCAGCGCTGTCGCTTTGCTCCATCGACTGCTCCTCATCTGATGAAAACAAGTGCCGGCCTTGTGACGTACGTCACATTACATGGCGGTGTGTACATGGCGGTAGTGTTAACATGTGGTTTTACCGCATAACTCAGTGGGTGTACCGTTGAACAACAATGTCTAGTTTTTAATATGTATTTGGACACGTAGCGAGAACAGGAAACAATGCGCCTGTGTGCGTAGGCACCAAGTCTAGGTATTACGTTATCACCTACCGAGGCTGGTGGTATGCCCGGGTAGATCTCTCTGTGGATACGTTTGGTTGAAATCTGACATGCTGCTTTGGTTTTAACGGGCTGTTTGTGTACGTTTAGACATGGAACAACACATGTCTTGGCACGGGGCGGGCAGAAACGTTGTCGGCCTTTACGTGAGCAGTCTCTTCCAATTTTTCATCAACAGCATGATCGCTGAGATATATGGTTTCGCGTTTTCTCAATGGGTGGATGAGACTTAGCTGAGATGCAGTCGCACGTTTACCGGGTTTCCATTTGAGTTTTAGAGCAAATTATGTGCTGGCTACACGACCCCGTACACGGCTGCTTCACCTACCAGTTTGCACGTAAATAGAATTTCCAAAACGCACAAGGTTGACCAACCACATTTTAAAAGCAAACTGTTTGTTGGATAATAATCGCTTTGAAAATAAGACGATTGGTTCAAATATATAATTATATAGTCTATATATGACGCGAACGGTATACATAATCCCAAATCACGGTGTAGCATATAACAATCCCGTTGTAATAATCGATTCAGCAGTGGATTACTGCTCCGGAGAATAAGCTACCACTCACTAGCATACTTGGGCCTCTATGAACGTTTCGCCTTTTTACCACATTCGACACAAGCATCCGTCTTCCGCGAAACCAATTACTGCATAGCAGTTCCACCGGCCATCACAACAGCATCAGCGTTCTTCTAACGCGTTCGACACTGATGTCGGAGTTATTTCATCCCGTATTACCCGCCCTGTGACGCACGCCTTTTTTGTGGGATGATTTTCAGAGCCGGTTTTCTCCAAACGAAGGCGAGCCCGCACAAACGAAAAATTGCGTTTGGACAGATGTCGTCGAGACGGTTCCATAGGTGCATCGCCTGTCTTTTGCACTCTCCTCGTTAGCGAGGGAATCAGCTACGAACATCGTTGGAGGGGAGGTGTTACCGTGCGTGCTGTACGGTATGATGCCGACTGCCTGCCACACACTGCAGAGAGAAAAACGAACCACATCCAGGGGAACAGTTGTCCATTCCGCCCCATCACGAGAAGTGTTGCCAAAGGCTACGATACCGATCCACCAGTATATGTACATAAATGCTGTTCTCACGTGCGCAAAGTAACAGTTGCAAAGACAGACACGATAGTACAGACGAGCACCACCAAAACTGAGCTTGTCGCTGCGGTCCCTGATTGTTTCACGAACGAATTAGAAAGTGTATTCGAGGAGTCAACATCTACATCCGTCATATTCGTAGTCACGGATCTGATGGCGCCGTTGACGACTAGTGAATAGCTCTGGAACTCGGCAGCAGTAAGCGACTTGACCGATATCCACACTGTCCATGCTCCGCTTTGGACCTCGATGGCGTCAACAATCACCCTCTCGTTCACGTTGGTGTCGTCGGTCTCATCGGACAGCCACATGGTGTACCTTGTTCCGTTAGGTGAGCTAACAGCGAGATCTAGATCGTGTACCAGCTGTTTTGCAGATAACGACGTGGCAGCCGGATCTATCCAGGACAGTGTGACGCGGAAATCTAGGCCAGCCTCGCCGTCTACGTCGAAAGTATACTCGTGTAGAGTGAGCTCTGGTATGGATGTGCTGGCGGCATCTGCGACGAAAAGCGTTAGGTTTCCTTCTCCACCCAGTGGCATTCCTTGTTCTAGGTGGACCCGCCCGAAGCCGCGATATCCGTCTGGTTCCGAGCTTCCACCCATGAGATTCGCACTGTTGATCAACAGCGCCTGTTTATTAGAGAGGACATGGAATAGAAACATGCAGGCGTCTTGGAGCTGACAATATATGTAAAAATGTCCGCCACTTATCTTACCATTCAAAATTTCGCGACACGACTTCAATCACCCCCCAACGATTCAACCAGTGTAGCATACTGTCCCGCACACGTCTGCGTGCAACCCGTCGTTTTTCGGTCTTCGTTTAAAAAGTACAACGTGGCGTATGTGTCACGAAGGATATCCCTGGTGGTTTCGTCTCGACCTTGTACCTGGCCGTTGTCATTTGGTCGCTTGGACTAATTTCAACGCGGTACTATTGGCAAAGGCATCGCGCTCACGGCGTTGACCATTTTGGACAAGCCAACAGCGTTACCTCACCTTTACAGTCGATGACGAAGGGGAGAAGCCCTCGCATAGGAAACCCTGGCCGCATAAACCTCTCGCCGACACATCGGTAGCGTAGAAACTTGAGTCAGCGAAGTACTGCCGTATCTGGGGTCCACATACAACATAGATTGTTTTTAGTCATCGCTAATGCAGTACAAACGCCTTGTATATATATGTCGTTTATACCGCGACGACAGGGAAGCACGCGGGTATGCCCCACAGCGAATGTAAAGCTCGGCACTCTAGCAATGATGCACTGAAAGCGTTGATGACAACCAAGGCTTTATTCTCCTGCTCACCATTGCCGATGCGCCTGCCACGATAGGACACGACATGGACGTGCCCCTGTACGCGTACAGCCTGCAGGAACGCTCGTCCGTACCATCACCGGCTGCAGAGTATACCTGCGAAACGAATCAGCACGCCATGTAAGAAGGAGATAATCAGCCAATGTCAACCACTGTACGGATGGTCTTGCTTGTGGATTACGACAACGTTGCACAGAAAGGGCTGGCGGCTCCTTCCCTGCACGCATAATTGGGAAGCCGTCCGCAGTTCAGACCATGGAGCTGCTCTGCCTATTGCGGGAGACAATGCTTCTTTCAGCCTTTGGTTTCCCGTTTAAAATTGCCCCACGTGCTTACCATGTCGCCTGGTGCGACGATTTCTGGTTTGATGCGACCATCGGTGGTAGGGCCGTAGGAGCTAAACACAGCCACCGTGTCGATGTCAGCGAACCCATTAGTGCCGTCCGCCTCGGTGCCATCTTCGGCGGTGGTGGTTAATCGTGTTTCACCCGACGAAGTAGCTCCGACTGTAAGAACGTTCTTCCCAATGGCGGGGCTTCCAATAGTGCAAACCGTGCGGTAATCGTTGGCGTCTCCATCGTTGCCAGCAGCAAATATCAGCAAATTCTCCGGGTTCTGTTCGAATAGGGCAGAGGACAACGACGAAGAAATATGTAACATAGGACCACAATCCAGGAGGTTCAATCTCTTCGATGAAAAGTCGCAGCACGTCGTACCAACCATAGGGCACGTGCTACGATAGTAGCGGCCTTACTTTGTACAAAATAAACATTGTGGACGGCGTCCCCCAATCGAGGGACTGCCGGATGTTGCTCATTGTTTACAACGATATTTATTGTATTTCCAGGGCAAGTGATTTTTCATCGGGGTGAGCTTTCAGGTGCTGAAATCATAATCAGTGTATGGGTTGGTTATGAACCTTCTTAAGGTAGGCGTTGTTGTTTTGAAGTCGTTCCGGGCTATCCCATCGTAGCACGCGTCATAGCATTGTATCTGAGACTGCGCACTAACGGAGGGGCCAAAGCGGTCAAGTCGGTTTTACGCAGAATGCCCCCCGTATGACTCGCTTGACGAATGTGAACGGATCTGACACAAATATGGTTGACTCCACTATGCACAAAAACATCAAAGAATCGATCTAAAAAAAATGACAAGCTTACCCGATACATGAAGTCATCGTAAACCAGCTCCATTGGGGACAGGCTGCACATATCATCGCTGCCATACGAGTTGGAATGAATCTTGCAGCCAGTCTCCATGCACGCCTCCCACAAACCGTTGCCGACGAAAGATGATAGCCCGTTGCTACCCCAAAACACGTCGAAAATCGCTAGCTTGGCACCTTGGGCCATTCCTCCATGGTCGGTTAGAGTCTCGCCCACGTCGTCTCCGAGGCACACTTCCGTCGTTGCATTGTCGCAACCGTACATCGGGCAGATCCGATCAATGTCGGTGGTAGCAGCAAGCTGAAAAAACCACGACACCAGGTCATCGCTGGAATAGCTCAAGTCCCCATCAATACACCCACCAACGCAGCTCAAACGATCCGTATCATTGCACGTGACCGTCTCAGCAGGCACGTTCAATGTTGCTCCCGCGGCCGATCCTGCAGTATGGGTACCATGTCCGGCGGGGTCATCTTGATCAAAAGACTCGTCTGGAGCCCAGTAAACAGTGCGGCCCCCGCTAGTAACGGAAGAGGATGAGGATGAAGTTGTGGCCGAGTCGGGCTCGATCATATTGATGTACTGGACGATCTGTCATGCGTCGGTTAATACCACGGAAACAGTGTGCGTGGTGAAACACTTTCTTGGATGAAACGCAGCATTGTTCACACGTAAGTGAGGCGCTAACAAAATTTCGTCCAAAACAATATCTCACAGAGCATTGCCTTTGCACGTTGAGCACACCACCAAACCACGCTCAAGAGGATGTGCACGTGTATCTGCCACACGCACACACATCGACAGGGAGACCACCAGCGTAATTGGTTTGGATACCCTTCATACGAGTGGACTTACTTTGACAGCAGTTTTATCAAACGTCGATCATGTTGAGGTTGCACTATGTGTATGAAAGACTCCTACGGAAAGGTGTTTGAGCAGCAGTATTGCAGTGTATTCAGCGCGCATGTTACGACGACCCGAACCACAATGGCCGACAACACGGAAGTTATAGAAACCGAGACACACACCTTGCGCCTTTCCATGTCGAACTTGAAATCGCCACCGTTGAATTCGAATACCACCCAGGAAGTGTCTGAGACAGTTGCGGTGATATATTCGCTCCATACTATCCCAAACCGTTCGAAGTAGTGCCCGTGTTCCAACTCCAGTCCATCACCGTCTTCAAAATAGCACGACGATTCATCCAGCCCAGTGTCTATGACCTGACGTGGTATTTGAGGTTCGTTGTTTTAGGCACTGTCAAAACATTGATATTAGCTTTCTTTGTATTTCTATACTTCGAAGTATAGCGTGTGTGTTCCGCGCCCACTACCTTTGTAGTCCGTGTCAGTCGTCAACACCACCTTGTGACTCCCGACATGCGCCAAGGCTGCAATACGTTTGCAACTCCGGTGCACAGGGGTCGGATACAGGCGTGGCGTTTGGACGATCAAAACACGAACAGTTCTCACTCTCACTCCCACCAAAGGTGCTCGACATTCTCTGCTTCGAAGGTGGTAACTAATGAATGTATTAAAACTAGTATAAATAAGTTGTAGATGGGTACGGGACGATGTTGCTAATTGAGAGTTGCTCATTCGAACAGAATCGACCACCAATTTATAGAGATCGACAATTGAGCAGAATCAATATTTTTTTCTCGAGTCCCGATGTCGACCCTAGACAGCGCCTTCTGTAGAACTTACAATCCGAAGATGAACCCGGCGAGCATACCGTCGATCTGAGCAAACAATGGTTTTCCGTCCTGTCTTGCTTTAAATGTGCATGATGCAAGCGCACTGTCCACCAATGAACGCCCGTCGTTTTTCATCCCCTCGCGCAGCGCATCGATCAATGTCTGCGCTCCCGATATTTGAGGTTGCGTTAGGCCTGGAATCTCTGTCAAAGGAGATGGAAGCGGTTTTGATCACTGCCACAACGTAATCACGTTTGAGCCAGCACACCGGCACTCTAGCCGAAGACTGATTCTACGATAACCCCCCCCAAAACCAGCGGTTTTCTTTAACGAACGTTTCATGGCTGCTCGACACGAGGAAGGATGCTGTGAAAAGAGTATCTGCATATATTATTTTGTTTGCGGAGGACTATCGAACGATGACGTCCGGGTGGTAAGGGGGACCGTATTTCAGGAGATACGGCCAGGAGCTGGTTTCAAAACCGGCGATTTCGTTAAAGAAAAGGGTGTTGGGGGGGCTACCGTAGAACCACACCGAAACAACCTTTTTGGTATCTGATGATGCAGTAGCCTAGCATTGGTCACGATTGCCTCGCTCGGCGCGGAGGATACATATATATGAAACAGTATATCCGCAGAATGACGAGATGACAGGATGAATGTACCAGGCTCAGTCTGAAGACCGCGGGAAGATTTATTACTGAGGGTGATGCTGCTGGGAACAGACATTGGAGCGTTGCTTTGCGAGAACTCGTGGTGCCGTTAGAAGCTCCAGTGATTTCATCACGTACCAAGTCCACATGAAAAGACCAGACTATTGTGATCAGGCGGAAAGGCTAGTACAAGCGGTAGAGCTTTCAAACACTGTCAAACTATTATATATATATATATGTCTTGGATGATGACAGGCGTCAAGTTGTACTTCGGGCGAGGTCCGGCTCATAAGGTGAACTCCCCACTCCCCTCCCAGGAGGAATTCATCAACCGAAAATCGGTATATTCGGATCATGGGGTATAAGTTTCGAACAAATTCGCTAATACCACCACTGATGCTGTATGACTGGCGCTGTTGCCATTAATAGTACTCCGGGGATGAGACCTTATCCTCCCCGGGTGCAGCGAGACCAGGACGCTATATCCAGGGGCAACTCTCGCGGAATGCTGGCTGTATGAGCCCCGACCTATTAGCAATCGGTGAATGATTGTGGGATTTCCACACCGTGCGAGGGGGTATCGACCTGGAGGATCACCGGTTTCGTCGCCTGGTTGTCCTTGTTGTACATGTATGAAATGAGTCCTGACCCGTGGACGGAACGTATTCCTTTAAGGTGCGGGGGGACCACGACATTGGCGCGAGGGGCAGCTATCGCTCGCTGACTCGATGAACTCTGGAAAATCAGCGATCAGTGGATGGGGGGGTCGTGCGGGGACGATGTCGACCTGGTGGATCTCTAGTGTTTCCCCGGGGAGTTGGAGTTGTATAGGTATGGGAAGATTGCTGACCCTGGGATGGCATCTTATCCTCCTCGGGTACGGCGGGACCTCCACGTTGGCTGGCTCGAGATGCAACTTTCGCCGCGAGTTGGCTCCATGAGCGCAGACAATTAACGGAGCAGGTAGGGGTGGGGTTTCCACATCGTGCGGGGCGGTATCCACCGGGGAAATCACTAATTGTTTTGGTGGGTTGTTGAAATTGTCGCTGCAAGGAAGGCTTCCTGGTCAGTGGATGGAACTCTAAACTCCCCTGACGCTGATTAACGCATGCTGCGATGGATATAGCATTTTTTAGCTATTTTTGTTCTGAATGACGGGACTCCATAACCCAAATTCGTTGGAAGCAGACCACAATTTTTGGATGACTCTTGTCGTTTACTTACGCCATGAATACTTTCATCCTGCGTGTCAATTTGTATTTTTCTCCAAATTATGTTTCGAGAGAAGTCTTAAGCTCTCAATTCTGGAACCTCAGACAAAAAGTGGCGCACCTCTATCATAGCACGCATCGACTCCAACAGCCACAAATCAGCGATCAGCCGATGGGTTCGGGGTTTCTACACAGTGCGGGTGGGGGATCGCCGATTTTGTCCTTGGTTGGTCGGACCTGTAGCTACATGCAGTGATTCCAGAACTTGGGACGGTGCCCTTTTTCCTGTCTGTCTGTTGCGGAACCTCAATGGCTCCCTTCCTGGAATGTTCTTGTTCACCGCAAACCTTCTGAAAAGACCCAGCTGAGGCTGGCAGATATTTGATGGGCCTTTAACCGACTAGAATCGACGTCGTAAATTTTATTTCAGAAGCAAGGCTGGCTTGATCCATGTGAGGACTGCCTCGGAACTGTCAGGAATGCCCAGCACGCCTCGGACTCTGAGGACAGGTGCTCTGCTGATTAAGTGGCCCACCCTCCCTACCCATATCACAAGACCAGGCTCTAACGCTCTGGGTTGCGGGACCAAGATGGCAGACAGGCACACACAGACATACAGATAGACACACACGAGTTGTCTGTACTATACATTGGGGACTTGTGAAATGTACGGTTACACAGCAGGGGTATGTTTTCCCATCTTGCGAAGAAAACTGCACGACTCTCAGTACGCTGTGCCTGTATAAAAAATGTACCCATCTTCCACGAACAGAAGCCACCCACACTTGAGCGCCCCTTCTTCAGTCCCACTAAAGCTAGCAAGGTGCGTCCCCACCCAGGTAATGGAATGTGCACACGTGAGCCATCCCACCGTCGGTGTTTGCAGCATATTCTGAGACGTTTCTGAGCTCCTAGCATGGAGAGCTCAATATCATCATCATCATTATCATGACCATCATCATCACCATCATCATGATGATGATCATCGTCATCATCGCCATTATCACCATAATCGCCCGAACCATGGCTTCGAAAGCATTCGTTCGAGCAACCCGACCAAGTTTCTAGACGTCCTAGTCCCTCAACAATACTACACTCGTGAAATTCCTTGATCAATGACAAACCGCTAGGTCCTCGCGTGAGGAGCTCGCAATCGGAAACAAACACCATACGGAACATTGGTTAAGCCAAAACGGACGACCCCTACCGCACTATGGAGGGATAGAGGGATGACCTACGTCACGTCACCCATCGTCATGTGGGGCGTGCGGCTGGGCGGGAAGGGCCCCGGCAGGGAACGGGTACCTGGTACGGTTGAGACATTGGGGCTCCATGGAACCAAATATTGACCCCTCAGCAGCAAAATAGCGCTCGATGGCGGCCTGATAGCAGCTGCTGCCGTTCAAGAACAGGTCTACGACGGCAATCATCGAGTGAGAGGTGATTATGGCACCATTGCGTGCCGTGCGATATCCCGCATGGGAGAAATTCCTCGCGAACGGTCACTGCTGACTGTGATGCGTACCGCTGAATGAGTACGCACGGACCAAGACTGGAGAGCGGGTCTGCCTCATGTAATTGGTCTGCATGCGGGTAAAGTATGGCTGTCTAGTGTCTTTACAGCACCACAGGACAACAATGGAATGAAGTTAAAGTGTGCTGACTCGCCCGGATAGGTCTCCGTCCGACCGAATAAGCTCGATGGCATGCGCTTTCCTGTCGACATCATCGGTGCCCACGACAACTATGTTTTTTCGCATTTTTCATTTCGCTAACAATTGTTGTTCAGTCCTCTTCCGATTGGCAATTCTCGATAGGGAACAGTGGCTGATAATTGCGCATTTAGTCTGCTTGAAGGGAGGGAATCGTAGCATTGCGCAACCCTTTTACATGGTCACGTACGGGACGCCCACACCCCCCTTCAGAGGGGCACGTTATAGGCATGCAGAATGTTCCATGCACAATAATACCCTCCCACCTGGATGACCTCGCCCGTGCCGTTTAGACCTGCATCTGTCAGCGGAGTAGACGTCACTGTAGCGCTCTGGATATTCGCACGAGCGGCGGCATTGAGAAGGACTTGTTTGTGCCATGGCGCGATCCGCAACACCTCAAGCCTCCCCGCCAAAAAGGAAACGAGACCCATGAAACACGCAACATGCAGCTCTTCCGCTTCCTCTCCCTGTCCACCCACCCCCCTTCCATCGTGTAGGAGGTGATCCAAGCCTGTGTGCGGTCACGTTCGTCAAGTATTGGAGCGAATAAGTTGAATGATAAAAACAAAGGTGTCCTTGTTGACTGTCACTGACGGAGTCCCCCGATGAAAGCAATAGACTATAGACTATATACGCACTGAATCTCGTGAGTTTCTTTGTGATACTGATGTTAAAACCCAACGATCCATCATTCGCGAGCGTTCGGATACGATCGTCTCAACGTTGCCAATGTCGATGGAAGTCGACGAACAACGGCGACGCTGGATCCTTTCGGCGAAAAAAACCAAGGCAGGCATGTGCCGGCATGGGACCAGGCCGTCTACGTCAGCGTAGTGTTTATTGACTATTTCCTGTTTCGTGTCGACTCAGAATTATCTCAGCTTCTTCTGTAGATAACCTTGCCGATATTTTACAAAATCCGTTTCTCTCACCTGACGACGAAAGCACGCGTTTTGCCGCATTTCTTTGTGGGGCGACTGAATTTTTGCTTGTCGTCGTTCAAACTGAGAGTATATTTCCCACCGACTGGTATAGAACGATACAACTGGATTGAGGTGGTATGCATTAGAAGATTGTCAGCTTCCAATTACATGGCTTCGGAACAATAAAGGATATCAGCAGTTGCCAACAGGTTCCTACAGGACGGGGTGGGGCAGATAGACTCGGTGTATGACGTGGTGTAATTCAAATATTTTGATTGAGGTGATGTTGCGAAGAGAAATCGATACAGGAATCGATTATCCGAGGTAACCTCGTGACGATAAGCTTGTGTCACGCAAAATGGTAAAACTACGTGTGGTTGTGAGTGTAAACAACGAACCCGCTAAAATTGTCGAGCACAAAGGCCGCAATAGGGCCTACGTGGACGGGGGTGATCCGCAGAGACCACCGGAGTAGGCCCTTGATGCGCGCATGGCCGAGAGGAAAAGACGAAAGGCAACTGCACCAGGAGTTAGGCGTTGCGCCTGAGCTCATCACCTACAAAAAGCCCCGAGGACCCTACCGTCATCGCCCTGTGTCATTTGTATTCTAATTTCCGCGTCTATCTGCCTCTACTCCAATGCGAATAGACTTGACCTTTGCTCGGGGATTGGATCATCGATTGGCTCTGGTCAGTCGAGTGCCTTAACTCCTGCTAAAACTGGTTTTCGGTTCTGCGGTCCTGGTGGCTTCTGTGAGAGAGTAAAGGCCCCCAAACGGCCGAGTTAACTGTTTCGCATTCGCTGGTAACTCGACAATTCACAGGCCCAAGCCGGCCGTCCTTTTCACGCGTGCCAGGGCATCTCATACTGGTCGAGCTTGCAATGTGTTTCCTATTATTGCCAGTGGAAGTGCACTTGGTGTTGTCCGTGTGATTCCGGTGTTTTCTGTACGCCGATAACAAGTTGCTGGTTCACCACCTATGCAGTCGTGTTATACCCTCCCCTTCACAGCCAAGGTTTGCGTATTGTAGGTCGCTAACCCCACGCGTGGCGTCCGATGTAAGGTGCCTTCTGGGTCAGATGCGCCCCACATCACCACACGCGGCGCAGACCTTTCTCGGTATACCGTTTCTGTCTAGCACCGACGCCATATTTTGGAGCTAATGTATCAATAGTATCCGAATTATATCGAGCCTGGTTATTCCGCAAGAAGAAGGCGTTTTCAAGACATTTTTGGTGTTCGTTGACAAGGCATTTGTTGGTTGGAATCATTTCCCCGCGAAGTGGAGCCTGTTTCGACCACTTTCGGTGGATGCAGCAACATGCCACTGTTGTCAGATTAAACCCACACATGCCGGGTAATGCTCCGCCGAGCCCCCTAAGCATGTCTCGGAAGGAGGTATTTTTACATTTACAAACCTCGAATTTTCGGGCTGGCGCATGCCAGCGCTATCTGTTGTTTTTGTTTTCGTTTTCGTTTTGTTGTTGTTGTTGTTGTTGTTGTTGTTGTTGTTGTTGTTGTTGTTGTTGTTGTTGTTGTTGTTGTTGTTGTTGTTGTTGTTGTTGTTGTTGTTGTTGTTGTTGTTGTTGTTGTTGTTGTTGTTGTTGTTGTTGTTGTTGTTGTTGTTGTTATTGTTGTTGTTGTTGTTGTTGTTGTTGTTGTTGTTGTTGTTGTTGTTGTTGTTGTTGTTGTTGTTGTTGTTGTTGTTATTGTTGTTGTTGTTGTTGTTGGTTGTTGTTGTTGTTGTTGTTGTTGTTGTTGTTGTTGTTGTTGTTGATGTTGTTGATGTTGATGTTGTTGTTGGTGCTGCTGCTGTTGTTGTTGTTGTTGTTGACCACTACACGCCAGCTGCTGCTATGTTGCTTTGACGTGCCACAGCTAGAATAACGGCTGTATTGGGGTAAAGTACTACTACACCTAGATGTCGCCACTGCAGCAAATCGGGCAAACCTGCAAGGGCGCACCTCTCCGTGCTGTCCGATCGCAGTATCGATAAAAAAGAACACCAGCCAACCTTCTGTGCGTCGGAGCGCGCCGAATGCTAGTGATGCAGTAGTTACAAACGGTATTGTAGCAGCCATTCCCATGGGTTCGTGTCATAGTTCGATGTTTCTTCTTTGGGTTATTTACTAGTGGAAGTGCCTGGGTAGGGGGAATAGCCGTTGTTCTGATTTTGCTCGCAATACATCATATTATATAATGTAGTACGTGGGCGTTAAACTGAGGATTACTCCGGAAAATGATGCCTGAGCTTTTTATATATATATATCCTCCGGCGGATGGGGAAAAGTAAAGCTTTGGTCACCATACGTCCACGTATTTTCATGCACTTCGTGTGTCGATTTAACTTAGTTGCCTTTTCAATCCAACGCTAGCTGGCGTGCATAGCGTTAGCGTGAGCTGTCCCTTTTGCCGGTCCTCGGTAGTACCCCGGCAGCTCAAGCTATTACAGCTACTAGTATACGGATGCGTGAATGTGGTGCTTGCACAATATTGTAAATATAAAAGACCAAGGCTACGGTAAGGGGGGTACCCCCATTTTCACTAGTGTGTTTGAGCCACTCGCACGAGTAGCTCTGTACCCTACGGATGAAGATGGTTTAGGAACTTGGTTTGCCGCAGCTTAGATCACCTTTGCATTGCGGATTGATTTTGTCAATGTAAAACATAAAGAAAACGTAAGACTGCATAGGAACAAAGGGGTTACTCGCGCGAGTGACCCCTAGCCACTGAAATAAAAGGCCCAAAAGGGGACCCCCCTACCGTAGCCTGGGTCAAAAATACACACCAGCTGTGAGATCGAAGGTTTTGTCGAAACTCATCTTTGCAAGCTGGGTGTGATACTCCGATCGCGCGTATGACGGCGTGTGTGCCCTCACTAAGAATACAGCCCGGCGACTCCCCTTGCAACTACAATGTAGCTTGTTCAAGGGTAAACACGGTGATGTTTATTAGTCTGTGCGCGGAAACTATAACACCCGTTCTTGATGGGCACAACAGCTGACAGCCGTGGAAGGAAATGCATCATTGTGTCAAGTGTATCCAGTAAGTCGTATGGCAGGTCAGGGGAGGGCGGAGCTTTTAAGAGCGTTGGGGGCTAGGTTTGAACAAGAGGGAGCGGGGGAGGAGGACGGGCGGGGCGACTCGATCTGTCCGCGGAAATTATATATCCTTTACGGGGAAAATATGACGGTTGTGGAAGGAATGCATCAGTTTATCATGTATATCGTGGAAGAAGTCGTACAACCAGTGAGGAGACGCCGGAGTGTTCGAAGGGGTGGTGGGGGGCGGGGGGTTTGGGGGAAATATATTTCCGACAACTTTAAGTCGCATCGATTTAGGGGCTTGCTATACGCGTGTTGACAAGTCTAGGCGACGGTGCGGGTTGTGGGGAAGGAGGGAGCGTTGGGAGGGGATGAAGTTGAGCTACGGCATGGATATCCAGGAATTTAATGAGGTGATATCAGCTGCCTGGAATTGTTTATCATTTATCTGGCATGTTATGATTCCAGGTGCGGCACATATATCCTGTAATTCGTTACACCGGTGATATAGGAGGGCGGAGGTTCAAGGACATG
>JABAKD010000011.1:13017713-13225213 GCA_012845835.1 Undaria pinnatifida
CCCCCCCCCCCCCCCCCCCTATTGCTCTCCCTTACTCAAACGCCCCACCAAATATCGAAATCCGCCAGATTAATAAACACTTCACGCACACGATATCACCTCATTATCTTTCAGAGAGCCATCCATGCCGCTGTGTCCCCCCGCCCCCCCCGCCTCGAACGCCCCCTTCTTCCCCATCACCCGCACCATCGCCTAGACCTAGCACCACACGTATAACAAACCCCTCACCTAAAGCCCTTCCTCCCCCCCCCCCCCCCCCGCCCCCCCCCCCCGCCCCCACCCCCCCACCTCCCCCTCCCCCCCCAACCCATCCCAACCCCACCCCCTCGAACACTCCACCCTTTCTTTACTCACTGATTGTACGACTTACCCCAGGATAAACATGATAAACTGATGCATTATTTCCAAAACCGTCACATTTATCCCCTCAAAATAATGTATAGTTTCCACGCACATATTGAGCCCCCCCCCCCACCCCCGCCCCCCCCCCCGCCCCCCCCCCCCGCCCCCAACCCCCCCCCCCCCCACCGCCCCAACCCCCCCCCCCCCGCCCCAACCCCTCCCCCCCCGCCCCAACCCCCCCCCCCCCCCAAAAAAAATAAACTGGTGCCAAAACCGTCAGATTTATTCCCTTGACAAGATTTATAGCTTACATGCACAAATTGCCCCCCCTTTCCTCCCCCCCCCCTCCAAACCCGCTCGCTTTTGATCAAGACCAGGCCCCCATGTCCTTCCAAACTCCCCCCCCCCCCCCTCACCGGTTATTCGACCTACAAGATTCACTTGATAAAAGGATACATTTCCCTTCACAGCTGTCAGATTTTGTCCCCCTCAGAAACGGGTTATATAGTTTCCGCGCACAGACTGACTAAAATCACCCTGTTGACCCTGATAGCTACACTGTAGTTGTAAGGGGAGTCGCCGATCTATATCCTTAATGATGACACGCAACTCGTAATGCGCGCGATCGGAGTATCACACACAGCTTGCAAAGATGAGTTTCGACGAAATCTTCGATCTCACAGCTGGAGTGTATTTTCATTTTTTATAGTATACGTACGTGCCGAATCCTGGATCGCACGACAGCCAACTAATATAGTTTATTGATTACGAATCTTACTATTCTGATTTCGAGTAAACGGAAATTAGACCTTATGTGATCAGCAGAGGTATAACTTATCAACAGAGAGAGAGACGGCTAGTATTTAGCTCAAAACATGCAGATAGCGAATACCTAGTAGAAAACTATAACATTAGCCCACCCTGAATAGTCGTAGATGCAGATCACACGACTATATGACAATCATTAATAGCTAACTAAGAAATCAGGGAATCGGGAAGTGGATCGAAGCTACTTATATTCACACCATCACATCAAATGAGACTGTACACCAACCCACACCTCGTGATTGACACCTAGTGATTGATGATTGATGATTAAGGCTAAGATGCCTCTGGTAGGAGTTAATCCATGGGCCCACTGTCACTAAACCGCTGGGCAAGTAGTACTGGTGCAAGGGAATGCAGAGAACAAAGGATGGGGCTCCAAAAAAGGTAGCACCCAAGTCATGCCGACGACGCAAATTTTGATGGTGTTGCCTTGAGGGATTATTGTCGACATGATTTTCAGAAGAGAAAGGAATGTCTATCGCGAGACCACAGTTGACAGCAGTATTAAGCCAGGTAAAACTAGATTATCTCCTCGTTATCGAGCAGTTCTTGCTGATTTAGGTCAGGATACAAGAGTGATCGAGGGAGGGGAGGAGAGGAGGGGGGTGGGTGGAAGCTTCGCTCTGGCTAAGCTGCGAATACCGGCTTTCGTACTGGCAAGGTATCCAAAGCTTCATTCCAAACATCAACCGTGAGTGCAAGCTACTAGCTGCCTACGTCTGTCACTTCTATAAGGCCACGTGTGTAGTTCATTGCCTACTTGCAGTGAGAGTAAGCACCAACTCACAACACAACCAATCACATCGAGCCCTAGCGCTCTAATAAGCACCAGTCCTACTATCTATGCGAAAGTAAAGCTACCTATTCCAAGCCTCTCAGCGCAGGACGCGTAGCCTAGGAAATGATATTGCCATTGTTTTGTTTTCTACATGCCTCGCACTTCACGTGGTTCATTATACTATTGTGCGATATATATGCGTAATACGCGCCATCGGAGTATCATACACAAGCTTGCAAAGATGAGTTTCGACCGAATCGTCGATCTCACAGCTTGAGTATATTCATTATATGTGACCTAAACCTCTTGAAAAACCTTGAAAACCCTCCCCCCCCCCCCTCCTCTTTTTTTTCCCCGCTCCCTCTTGCTCAAACGACCCACCTGACATCGAAATGTGCCAGAGTAATGAACACTTCCACGCCCTTGATATCACCTCATTATCATTCTAGATCCATCCATGACGCTGCTGCAATTCACCCCCCCCACCCCACCCCCACCCCCAAAGCGCCCTCCTTCCCCACCACCCGCACTATCGCCTAGACCTAGCACCACTCGTATAGCAAACCCTTATATCTGTGCGACATAATATTTTCCCTCTCTCGCTCCCCCCCCCCCCTCCCAACGCCCTTAAAAACTCCGCCCTCCCCTCACCGGTTATCCGACCTACAGGATTCAGTTGAAAAACTGATGCATTTCCTTCCACAGCTGTCCGTTTTTGTCCCCCTCAAAAACAGGTTTCATAGTTCCGCGCACAGACTGACTAACATCACCTTGTTGACCCTGATAGCTACACTGTAGTTGCAAGGAGAATCGCCGGCCTATATCCTTCATAAGGACACCCAAGCCGTAATACGCGCGATCGGAGTATCACACACAGCTTGCAAATATGAGTTTCGACAAAACATTCGATCTCACAGCTCGAGTGCATTTGTTTTTCATAACAATAGAGTGTTTGCGTTGAAAAAATCCACTAAACATTCTTCCATCATGCTAGAAACAGGCCAGATTCACTCCGGCATGCTTTTGGTTGTGTTTGCGGTGAACGAATAGCAGAAAAGGCGCCCACGGCATGCATATCACAGGCGGCGAGCGGGGAGGCAACATCAAATTTTGAATTTAGACATGGTGCAGTAGCACCTAGACTCACCGACAGGGGCAGGCCCAGCACAACACCATCAGACAAACAGCAGCACAGCAGCAGCACAGCAGCAGCGGCAGCAGCAGCGCAGTAGCAGCACCGCAGCCGCAGCCACAGTAACCCGCAGCCGTTGCCGCAACAGCAACAGCGGCGGGGGCTGAGGTGACGGTGGCGATGGCCCCGCCAGATGAGTTGCGGCACAGCAGCTCGGCGGCCTGGCTCGATCACCACGATCATCACCACAACAACAGAGCAGCCAGTTTGATGTTTAATTTTTTAGAAACAAGCGCAGGACACAACAATCGCAGCTGCAGCACAACAGCCGCCGCACAGCAGCAGCAGCAGCAGCAGCAGCGGCGGCGGCGCCGGCGGTTGTGCGGCGTGGGTGGCGGTGGTGGTGGAGGCTTCGGTGACAGCGTTGAGGGATAGCGACGGCGGTTGACAAAATCTCCCATGAATACGACATCACGCAGCAACAGAGAACGAGGTCACATGGTAGAGGGCGCGGGAGCGCTGGCTCACTAGCACCTACCGTTGTGGCTGCGCGTACCCGCCATACTTCCCCAGCTACTACTCTTTGGTGCCTCCGCATCAATGTTGGGTTGTGTCTACCGCCGCCAAGCACAGCGCACAGCGATCACTGTCTGCTGTGCGCTGCCGTGTGGGTTGTGCCCTTATGCCCTCTGATTGTTATGCCGGCGTTCCTGGTGTTGGTAGGCCAATCATATCATCTGGTCGTTATTGATGGAGGTTTACTCTAAATCGTTTACTCAAATTGGAATTTTCATGCCGTTTTCGGCAAACCCTTCCTTCAAAGTTCGCTCGGAGGGAGTATTTGCTTGAAATTTTAGATTGAATTCCTTTCGCGCAAACACACAAATATGTACGTGCCGAATCCCTTGATTTCACGACAGCCTTCCTGGACATTTTATTGATTCTCAATCTCACCATTCATATTCCGAATCGCGCAACAAATGAAATGAAGGAGTCATCCCACTCTGTAGGGGTTGCAGCTTTTGCGCCAAAACGTCCGTGGGCGCTTGAGTTCCTCATGTGAGGAACTGGCGGTCAATGAAGTCATTTCACGAGAGTACATTTTAGTTTTGGACTAAGGCATAGAAGCTTGGTCGGGTTGTGCGAACGAATGCTTTCGAAGTCATTTTTCGAGTGAGATATTGAGCTCCTTATGTGAGAATCTCAGCGACTGATCGATCATGCTGCAACCCTACCGCGGGATGGCCCAAAGAGAATCCCAACTAACTTTAGTTATCAGCAGACAAATATATTATCAACAACAGAGATAGACGGTTGGTCTATAGCTCCTGCAGACAGCGGATACCTAGTGGAACACTTTATCATACCGCCGAGTGGGGAGGGGGTAGAAGAGCCCGAGCTTGTGAGCCCGAATCTGAGTGCAACCTTACTACATCTGTGCGAGGAAGGGCGATAAGAACAGTGGTGCGAGGACAAAAACGGCATGGCGAAAACAAAAAAAAGTATGCGCTAAATGTCTTACAGGCGCACGCTTTTTTCTCGCCTGGTTTCAACCATTGCACCCCACCCAGTGGCGTCAGTAGGGGGTACTCCGACGGTATTGTCGACGGGTTAGGGTTAGGGTTAGGGTTAGGTTAGGGTCAGTTCCATGCATGGTGGAAAAGACAAAAGTGTAGGACACCCGATCTGGGAAGCGAGCAGTGGATATTTTACCATCCAATGCCCGTAAGGCTCTTCATGGCGCCATAGCCGCCATACATATCGCAACAGCCACGGCGAACCCCCCGAAGAATCTAACCTTGGGTAACTTGCCGCATTTTCGACAACGTGGTTGACATAGTCTTTATTTATGTCATATATACCCCAACCGTAACCCTAACCCTAACGGAACGAAACGCAACAGCCAAAATGCACGGTGAAACCCCCTTCGTATTGTACACAGTATACGTCAACCTTGTGTGGTCGAAAAAGTGGTAAGCTCTACTGGAAATAAAACAAGATATCGAAAGACAGATATCGCAACAATGTTGGCATCGGAATCGTCCCGGTGTCCTTTTGCAAGACGATGCCGAGAAAAAAGCAAAACAAAACTTTTAAAATAATCACACCCACGTCACTACATAACGATCGAAAACACAACGAAAAGCTCTATCTTAGATCTTGTCATGGCGCTCTGTATGCTGCAGGGTGTGGAGCTCGAGATTGCACGAAGACCACCTTGCATGGGTGTTGAAGGCGGTCGATCGTGTTGCCAGCGTGCTGCAAGTGAGACGTGCCAAGAAGAACAGTGTGGAGGTGACGGCGGATCTAGCAGATGATGGATCTAAAAAGCGTTGGTTTCGCAATGGCATCAAGTACCCAAAGTGCAAAATATAGGTTCGGTACTGGGCAGAAGAGGCGAGCTTTGCTGTGCCGCGCCAGATCGAAGACGAAGATCATCTTCCTGCTCGAGAAAAACGCACAAGGGGACTGCCGTCAACATGGACGAAAAAATAAGAACGGTTGTCACATAATAGAAACGCAAAAAAAGGCTTTTCATTCCCGTTAGTTGTGGTATGGTCTACAGCAGTGCCAGAGGACAGGGTTCAACTGAAAACCTTCGCAAAAACAAAACGCACCAGTACAGAACAAAAGATAATCCAGTGGAGCTTGCACATTGCCCCGGGGATGAAAGTGTCCAAACTCTATGCCTATCACGTACCACAACAACTTCTACTCAGCAACTGTTGTTGCAACCAACCCGCATACCTTTGGCATTCACCGGTATTCGCGCGTAAATTGCGCATTACTGCGAACGTCATTTCGTGGATGGAAGTGCCCACTCTTCCCTCTACTATAATTTCTATACATGAGTGGATGGGCATACCCGTGTGTGCGCAGGGAAGCCTTGCCGATCGAAGCAATAACCAGGTATAAAACGAAGGTCAAAGAACCCTTCCGAGGCAGAGACATGACCATAATTTCTTGCCCCCGTTCTCCAATAAAAACGCCATGGCATTGCCATTTATACTCTGTAGCATGCGCTTAGCGGCGTGTCATTGTCCGCGTCTACTCAAAAGCCTCGCCGCGATATCAACTAAAAAAAAAAGATCCTCCAGAGATTGCTGTGATTACACGGCCTAGTTTGGGCAAGCTATTGATTAACCTTCTTTTGCAGGTAGGTGGTCAATCGGACTAATACCCCACTAATTCCTTAACAAGTGGCGTCATCGGCAGAAGCATGGTTTTTAGGGGTCGTGGGTTCAAAGCCCGCCATCCATAATGATAAACTTTTTCAGACTTCCCCATGTCGAACTTGAAAAATATTCTCCGTGGAATCCCCAGGATACGAAACCGCTTATTATAAAAAATGAAAATACACTCCAGCTGCTGTGAGATCGAAGATTTCGTCGACACTCATCTTTGAAAGCTGTGTGTGATACTCCGATCGCGTGCATTACGAGTTGTGTGTCCTCATTAAGGATTTTTTTTTTTTTTCTTTTTTTTTTTGCACACTTTTTTTACTTTCCAGCTTCTGGACAAGCCGTGGTCACAGGTGTCATCCCTTCTCCTCCCCGGTTCTTGTCTTCAATTTTTATCGCGCATAGGGTTCAGCAATCCCACTGCTCGTCGATTTTTCATCGAACGTTGCTAACTCACGCTCTCGCGCTTTCCGCAAGTCAATTCGTCCACAAGAAAAAGTCCCAACGAATTTATACGAGTATGCACTCGGCGGGGCTCGAACTCACGAAACTGACCTATCTATACCAGGCTCGAGGATAACCTGATACGCCACCGGGGCGACCGGTTAATAAGGATATAGGTCGGCGACTCCCCTAACAACTACAGTGTAGCTATCAGGGTCAACAGGATGATTTTAGTCAGTGTGTGCGCGGAAACTATAAAACCCGTTTCTGAGGGGGACAAAATCTGACAGCTGTGGAGGGAATGTAACCTTTGATCAAGTGAATCTTGCAAGTCGAATAACCGGTGAGGGGGGTGGGGCGGAGTTTGGAAGGACGTGGGGGCCTGGTCTTGATCAAAAGCGAGCGGGTTTGGAGGAGGGGGGGGGGGGAGGGGGGGGCAAAGGGGGCAATTTGTGCATGTAGTATAGTTGACAGGTCCGCCTGTTGTTGTTGTTGTTCTCGAAATTAACTAGTATAATCAAGCCCGTGGTCACAGGACAGGTTCCAGTACCTCTGAAGCTGAGGAATATCCCAGAGAGAAAACACAAACGAACCAAAGGTGGTGCACGCATATATCACAGCTGACGCAATTCATGCTTCCACCAGAAACATATGAGAGTGAAATCGGGAGTCAGTCTACGATGTGCCAGGTCTATACCTGGTGCACATACGTCTCATTACTCGCGCCTGGGAAAACCGACTATTATAACAGAGTTTTCGGAAAAATGGGAACGGAGCCTAAAATGAGACCGGACGGTTTTTATTAGAAAGCAAACCAATTGTGTACAACTTCAAAAAAAAAATGACAATCCTGTGGGGCTGTACAGCAGCCTTCGAATGAGCTGTCGCTCAGGCTGGAAGTCCTCGGCATCGCCTCGGTAGCCAGCATCTATCTAGAGAAATCAAAGTAGATAGGCCGCTTTCCACCCAAGAAAGACTACCACGTATATATTACACGTTGTATCTATCACTACGCATACGCACGACAGACGCAAGTCAATTAATGGGCAAAAAGAAACAAAGAACAAATAAGAAGAGAAAGAAAAGAAAAGAAAAGATAAGAAAGCTAAAAAAAAAACAAAAAAGGAAAAAAAGAAAGAAAAGAAAAGAAAAGCAAGAAAAGGCAACATGTACATCCGGCCGACCTGGTATCCCACCGTTTGAGGAGGGGAGGGGGTGTTATAAGGCTGAGTTTGCGTAAGCTATTATTGGTTAACCTTTTTTCGCAACTGGTCAAACGGACTATCAATAATACCCCACTAGACTAGACGAATCCTTAACAAGCATAGTATAGGCTAGACTAGTGGTCAACCGGACTAATACCCCACAAATTTCTTTTTTTTTTTGGAATTAGCAAGGGCGCACAAATTTTTCACTTTCGACACATACATACGTACCAATTTTTTTTTTTCGCTCTTCGAGAGGGGGGGGGAGGATACGAAGACTCCACGCCCCCCTCATTACTACACATAATCTCCTATGCAAACAATCCTATTCTCAATCCTAAATAGAAACGGCCAGGGGAGGTATATAGCAGACACGCAGCCCCCTGGTCGCGCAGCAGCAGCCTGCGTACCAGCTACGCACAGCGCAGAGCAACGGTAAGGGAGAAAAAGGGAGAGAGCGAGAGAGAGTGGTCACAATGAGCATAGTGTCCACGGTGAAGGGACCCCTGCTACAACGCTCCTTCGACAAAACAGCTTGGCTACAAAGCGTCTGCAGAAAGCCAGCCGATGGCGACGACTTCATCTGCTGCTGCGGGGCCAACTTCGGTGACGGTTCAGGTATGGACGAGGGGCAGGCCATTGAGCATGAGTGTTCGGCACAGCGCAGAGAGTGAGTGGACAGGCATGAGGGCTGTAATGTGATATTGGAGGGTATCGTGTACCTTGCAGCAGCAGCAGCAGCGCAAAGCACTGGAAAAACAAAACTCTGGTTTATCATATATTTAAGTGCTCACCATCGAGCAGTGTGTGTGTCGTGCTGCCTCCTCCCCAATAACTGACAACACCAGCAGTAGTAGCAGAAGCCTAGCCTTGGCAGCAGCAGCAGCAGCAGCAGCAGCAGCAGCAGCATCAGCAGCAGTAGAGCAGCAATACCAGAAGCCGTAGCCGTATGATCAAAATCGCCAAAATAAACGGGCACGAAGTGAGAACCAACTAGGTTACTCCGCATCCCTGTTGGTCCCCGCACGCCTTTCGCATGCGAGCAGAGCACTTTTGCCTATCGGAAAAAATCGCCGCGAAGACCAGCAGCGCCAACTAACTGGGCGTGAAAAAAAGTGCAAGCGCGATTTCTGACGCAATATAGCGCAACTGAGCCGGACCGACGTGGAGACTCACGAGCAGTCGCTTCAATACAAGTGAGGATTTGTGAGGACAGCAGTTGTTGCATTCGCTAGCACAACAAGCAGTTTCTATTAGAAATTGAAAAACGTCAGGTGTGAGTACGATCGATTGAATGATTGAAACTCAACTTTGCAAGCTGCGCGGTACATTTACATCTATGTCTCACTTATGATATGGTTTTTGTGAGATATACCTGGCTGTTAATACACTGCTTCACAATTTTTACGGGAGTTCGTTCGCACGTGTTCAGCAGTTTGGGAACTGCCACGGTGGACGTATTTTAGTCGCGCAGTGTATGAGGCTGCAGGCCTTGTCGATGTGTGTACGTGAAAAGCAGGAGCAAATGCGTATTTTCTTTCCCCAGCTTATCAATTGCTATTGCTCATGTCGCACGTTGCATGTCGACCAACATGTCTCGACAGGGGTGCTGGTGCCGTGCCGGAGGTGGGGAGCGGACGCGCATTGCTGGATTTTTTCAAAACCGAAGAGCGCCGCGGACGGTGCAAAGGCGACGCCGGTGTTGATGGACAGTAGTAGCGGCGGGGGCGCAAGCGGTGACGCTGACATGCGGTGACGCTGACATGGTGGCGACAGGAGTTGTGAGCAGGGGTGAAGGTGGTGCGGGCGCGGGCAGTGACGGCGACGTGGTTGTGACGGGAGTTGTGAGCAAGGATGAGGGTGGTGCGGGCGCGGGCAGTTTCGTTGACGTGGTTGCGACGGGAGTTGTGAACGGGCTTGAGAATTGTGAGGGCGTGGGCATTAATATGGATGGTGCTTTCTCCGACGCTGCAGACGGGAGTGGTCCCGCCGATAGGACGCTTGTCCACGTTCCCATCTACTGCGCGGGATTACGTCCGGCTGTCGCGGAGCCTGTTCTCCAACACTACCCATCAACTCTCCATGGTATCGGCAACGAGGGGGTGTCGTGGGAGGCTCGGATGAACCTGAATCGCGCGTCTCTCCACGCGGTGTTAACTGCCTCCGGCGGCATCTTGAGCGTAGGCTGTGCAGGAACGGTGGAGCAACTAGGAGGTACTTGCGCGCCGTGTTTGGACATCAAGGGCACGAAGGCTTACAGGGTTTCGTGCCTAAGCGCGGCGCTTGCCCACCATTGATTATTTCTGACTACATTGACCACCTTGCATTGACGCAAGAATTTACGTACCTCTGAACAACCTAAAGTACAGTTTGACACCCCTTGCTCTTGCAATGTTAGCTTGCTTGCCAAGCCTCTTTGTTAACGCAAGAGTGTGCAGAAAACCATCCACAGAGGGCACAGCCAAGAAACGAACCACCACAAATGTCACAAGGAAGCAAAGTTTTTTAAAAGTCTTGGAAAAAATGTATTTTTGGGCCCCGGGGGGGGGGAGGGGGGGGGGGGGGGTAACTTTCATTGTGCGCCATCGAAATTAGTGGGGTAGTAGTCCGTTTGACCACATGCAAAATGTTAACCAATAGCAAATAGTTTGTTAAGGAATTAGTGGGGTATTAGTCCATTTGAACACTTGCAAGAGCTTAACCAATATAATACCAAAACTTGGCATTATAACACTCTCACCCCTGAAACGGCGGGATACCAGGTCCGCCAGATATACGAAGTACCGCCCCCCTTGCCGTCTCGGTAAGGCATAATGAGAGGCATGCCCTAGCAGGCTTGTAGCGAGAGTGGGGGGGGACTTTCTGGCAGGTGTTAGGCCGGACTCACCCTCAAGGAGTGATACCTTCTTGCTGCTGCGTGTGGCCGCGGGGCTTAACTGTGGCAGTGGAGTTGGGGCGTACGTGGTGCGTTAGTCATGGTCACCCACGATTCGCGCGTCTTTTTCGGCAGCAGCGGCGGAGCAGAAAAGCTTAGTCGGGATGTTCGTGTGCGGTGGCAGACGCCACAACGAGCAACAATACGGCGCAGTCTTGGTGTGGGTGGAGGGAACTGCGCCGGCAGGAGGCTGGATTGGACCACCGTGTCACGGAAGACAACGGCCGCTGAGCGTCGACGATCGGGGAAGAGACGGATTACACTCTCCCTGAACGAGAACTTTTGTTTTTCAGATCAGCACCTCAAGCTGCGAGGAGCATTTTGTTTTTTGAAGCGGGGGTGAAGGGGAACGGATTGGAATTGAGCGTCAACGAGTGCAAGTGCGAATGAGCGGACCGAGCGAGCTAAGGCAATGAGGCGGCCACGGAGAACGACAGTTCAGGAGGATGGCATACGGAGACCTACCACCCGCACGCACACCATCATCACGAGAGCAGCGATCGTCTTTCTTCAGTTTTATTTTTGTGCGAGGCAGTAGTACAACATGTTACTTACGTCACTGCTTTTGGTAGAGTTGGTAGAGTTGTAAATCCTTCATGGGGAGCGACCTCCCGCAATTTTCAATTTTCATGCACGGTGCGCTGCAACCTGTCAGATAGCCCGGGAAGACGGGGCGATCATTGATATTTGTATGGTGGTTTTTGGTTCGATTGCGCTTGTTTCACTGCATGCCCGCGGATCGTCACGCCGACAGCACTCCAGACAGCAGGCGCGTTCGTCTGTGCTCACGATTACCGTGCGGTTGGTACGGTCCAGGGAGCCCTACCGCTGTAGTTTGTAGCCGCGAGTTGGTTGGTTGTAGGAACAGGGAACTCTATGCCGTAGTTGAGTGGACACCTGTGGCCATGTGAGTTCAGTTTGCACATTGGATCATTTCACTCTTGTGCGCCTTCTTCTTCGTATAGTGCGTTTTTAGGCGGGAAAGCGTAATGTTTACCGGACGAATTTTGATTTCATTTGGTTTTTCGGATCTTCCTGCTTGTACAGCTCCAGCACCTTTGTGTGACCACGGACTCTAGATGTTTGACAAGAGTTAATGTGCGAGACAACAACAACAACAGCAACAACGGGCGGACCCCTCTCAATATCCCAGCCTTTTCAATTCCTAGGTATGCCGGGGAGAGTATTCAAGTTCGACGTGGGGAATGTCTGAAAAAGTACAATATGGTGGATGTGGGACTCGAACCCACTATCCAAAATAACAATGGTCCTGTCGACGACGCCATTTGTTTAGGTATTAGTCCGTTTGATCACTCGCAAAATGTTAAACAATCGGTTACCCACGCTAAAAGCCCTACAAAAGTTTCATGAACATTGTATGAGCCGACAATATAGAGACTTTCGGTTTCGTCTCCTCACCCTCCACGAACGCCTTAAAAACTAGATGCGAAAACTTGAAAAAACAAGAACAAAAACGATTCCAATTGATACAGCTCAATCGATATGAAGCATTGTGGACGGGTGGATGCCGAATCATAGTTGAAAAAAAAATGAAAAAATGTACGAATTGACCGAGTTACGACAGATCGAGCAGATTAATGATCGTTAATTATCTTCTGTCCCCTCCCACGAAACGTCATATATATTTAGCATAGAACTTTCGTGTGCCCCTATTATTGGCATATATATCGTTGTGTTCGTCTACTCAAGCCGCCGTCGACATCACTTTAGCAATTTTAGAACTAAGTTTAGCAGAAGCGCACTTAAACGGTTACAAAAATAAACACAAACATTTAGTTTCGTCCCTTCCCGCTTACAAACGCATTATTTTCAGTTCTGCAACAAAGCCCAGCAGCCGATAAACGCCTCCATCCAGTCGATATGGTGTCTGAACAAATCTTGTGGGAATTTCGATATTATAGATCATACTTCCAAGTAATTGATAATAAAATGTGAAATCCGGTAAGAATTTAGTGCGTTACACGACCGACCACAAGCGTATCGAGCCTCACGACTTCCGGCATCATAGAGAGAGAGTTTCCGGAACGTTCTTGTTTGGTACGTGCTATACACGTACAAATATTACGGCTGACGTCCTTGAAATATTCTTATAAAAATATTACAAATATAACGAGGGTTCTCGTGGTATGCTTAGTTCAGCATGAAAAAATCAGCACGTAGTACAGATTTCTTAAGTGGTCGCGAGGTGACAACACAGCCAGTAGTAGTGTGGTGCGAGTAACAAAGATTAATTCATCTTGCTTTTTGGGTTTTCCAGGGTTTTCCACCATTTATTTTCTGTTATTTCCGTAACATCTGCGAACACCACGGTATGTATTGATCAAAGCTATCAATTGATGACGTGCCGATGATCACGATGAACCTGGTTACTCTCTCGAATCGCGTCTGACTCGAGAGGCCGGAGAGGAACAAAGCAGCTATGAGCTCGCTCCTAGGTCGGAGCAGAAGGCCCTAAAGAGTCGTGTGATCGGCATTTTTCATCCCCCGGCACGCGAACCACTGCTAGCAGCTTGCTGTGGTAAGGATTTGAAACCTTATATTATATCCTATATGGCACCATACGATGAAAAGGGTACCACGACAAGTGTACATTTTTTGCCTTACTTTGCGGTTGGTCTCGCTCGCACAGGCGAATGTTGGCACGAACCTTGGCACCACCGGAGCAGTGGTGCTTCCCGCAGCTACAGCAGTCGAACACTGCAAGACGTTGCTTTATGTGTGTTGACGTTGCCCCTGGGGGGCCTCGGATGCCGTACAGTTTTGACGAAGCTCCTGTCGTTCATGGTTGAACCCTCTTAACACTGTTGTGTAGTACTGCACAGCACCGCTACTATCTCGGTAGTGCTCACTTTCATATCTAAGGACCAATCATTGACGGCACCCGATGTCATTGATACCTCGTCTGCTACCCGCGTTTTGTACATGTCCTTTTCGCCACGGTAGCCACTGTCCATAAAGTATAATGCGTCGTAAATTGCGATGTGATGTGATGTTACGTCCGTTTGCTTTGATATGAGGATATTCCACTTCGGAATGATAATTACATTAATCACTACAAGAATTAAACAAGGTGGTGTTGTATTTGTTTTCTACTCCTCAGGGGGCAGGGGGGGGGTGTAGATTATTTTGTGTTTTCAACCATGATTACTAACCGTAACGACGCTGCTCGGCGAGCGGAGGGAGCGGGGGGGGGGGGGGGAAGGGGTGTATGCTATCCCAATGCCCGCTCCTCCGTGCGTGATTCGAAGTTTCTTTTGTCACACACGTCGTGACGTGAAAAATCAGGATTCCTTACAATAATGTCACGATTTCTGACTTTTGAATTTTTCGCTGGGAAGGGCACTAACACTAAACATTGCGCAAGCTTGGCACAATGTGACATGCTGACACGCGGACAAAGTCGGACACGTTCGGGCAGACAGATGGAAACGCGTGCAAGCAAAAAGTAACACAAACGCACCTGAGACGAGCAGCACATCGTTCGCAGCATGGTGCACGCCAACACTGTCCCACGAGCAAATGTCGCCAGGAGTCGTATTTGCCGAAGCGCTCAGCTCATGGACCACTGTAGCAGCTCTACTCCATTCCCGCCCACGTACAGCGCCTTCTGGGACGGCAAGATGTTCACCCCCCACCATGGCGGGATCCGACCAGAAGTTACCGGAGTGAAGGTTCGCCGAGTTCGACACGAGATGCTCCAGCAAGTCCGAAACGAACGTGTCAGCACCGATAGAGTGTGCGGGCAATATTCCAGGGGTGAGCTCCACGGTAAGGCCTTGAACATTGTCCATCTGCATCGAGGGCCCGTGGGTAGTTGTCAGGCGGCTTGGTCCATTGCTTCCCTCCGAAGCTCTAATACTGCTGCTGTCGCCGTGCTCGAGAACACCAGGGGCTATCTTCAGCGCCGAAGGAAATATTCCGACGCTCACCAGGGCGAACCCAGCTCTCCCCGTGGACAATTCGACGGCCTGGGCGTCTGAAGCTGTCGCCACAAAGCACGCCCCATGTTCCCTAGACTGGTGTACAGGCTTTACGGACCCGGGGGAGAGAAATGCTTTCAGGCCAGAGATGGCTTCATGACCGCGGTCGTACTCTGCGCAGGCCACGTGCGGCGCACGCAGTTTATCGTCACTAACCCGGAGCCTCTCTTTGTTCCAACTCGTAGCTGCTTCGAATGCTTCTTCGTTACCTCCGAAGTCAGGCGTTGCGGTAGATAAAACCGTCTGTTCAATCAGGCTTAATGGAGGATAAGGTATATTCCCCACCGACGCATCTGATGCCGATGTCACGAAGGCCGCAAACTTTAGGGCAAGGCAACACCAAACTAACACACTGCTCATCAACCGGACCATCTCAGCCACCCTCCGTAGCGAGACAGTAGTCGTTGCGTGGTCTTTGTTGGGCCTGAGCTGACGCTGTTGTTGTTCAAAAATGAATGAGCGGGCTTGATTTTCGGCTACTTTGCGCTTCTTCCAACACGCGCTGAGTACGGTCGTTGAGTGTAGTTTGTTCGCCTGTAAGATACGTTGAGCGCTGACTGGTCCCAGCTTTCCATGCACTGTTCCACGACGAGCTTCTTTCCATAGATTAATCTCAAGGACGGAGACTGGCGTAGACTTGAATGTCAGCATTGCGGTACATCATCTGTGATTCTACCTACACATAGTATACTGCCGTACTACCAGAGCCGTCGTTATGGATGGTAAGCCTTGAGGCGGCCAAGTTGTTGTGTTTTCTTCTATATCGACCACACTAAACCACAGAGGCATTGAACCTGGAGCCAAGCAAGCAAGCTAAATTTTCGAATAAAGAATGTCCGGACGGCTGACATATGATGTCAAACATATTTTCAGCTGGTGTTAAACGGGAAAATTCTATGGGTGGTGCGTCTTTGCAAAGCACAGCATCCACGTCCGGGCCAATGCATACCATTGACAAAGGCCAAAACACTGCATCGACGACGGCCCCAGTTTGCAAGTACCCATACATAGCATCCAAGCACGGGTCACCCCATAACTGTTGGGCTAGGGATAGGGTTAGACGGTAGGGTTTTGGTCATATCCCGTTGGACGTAGGTCATATCATGGCATTATTCTGGCGTCGTAGGTAGATCTCGTTCCCCTAAACTACGTCAATAACTGATTACTATACAGGTTCGAATCCGGCCTATAATAGTGCTACGAAGTAAACTCGTGCTCGCAGGGATATTTTCTTGCGGAGAAATTGACCAGCGGAAAACGCGAGAGTCTCGAGTGAGCAACATTTGATTAAAACAAGTAATAATCATAAAGCTGAAATGTGGGAATGCTGGATCCTACGCGCGAGAAACAAATTAAGGCACGTACCGCGGGGGAAAAGGGATTACACCGGTGGCCACGGATTGCCCTGAATGTCGGCGAGGGTACATAAAACCCTCTGTGAGTCGAGCTGAAAAGAATAACAGTGTTACGATACATATTCAATAAAATGTATTCAAGGTGTGTGGGGGGATATCGAGCCGAAGTTGATCGTGAATTGGATGCTTCCAAGTCCGGGTTAGTTTTAGTAAGAAACTAAATAATAAGTAGTACGATTTATATTTTGGTTTGCTCATTATGAGCACAATCAAAAGCAACAATAATATCGTGCGGGTCGCTCCGGTGCGCTAGTTTGATGCACGGTATTTGATGGTATATGAAACTATTTTAACATGGTTGGAGTCAGAGGTTCAAATATCTGTACTCGTAATATATTCGTATAGTCTTTAGTCTTTATATATATGGAGAATTTTATTATTTTTAGAAAAAACATATATTATAAAAATTAAAATTCACTCCAGCTGTGAGATCGAAGATTTCGTCGAAACTCATCTTTGCAAGCTGTGTGTGATATTCCGATCGCGCGCATTACGAGTTGTGTGTCCTCATTAAGGATATAGGTCGGCGACTCCCCTTACAACTACAGTGTAGCTATCGGGATCAACAGGATGATTTTAGTCAGTCTGTGCGCGGAAACTATACAACCCGTTTCTGAGGGGGACAAAATCTGACAGCTGTGAAGGGAAAGGGGGCCTGGTTTTGATCAAAAGCGAGCGGGTTTGGAGGGGGGGGGGGGGGGGGAAGGGGCAATTTGTGCATGTAAGCTATAAATCGTTTCGAGGGGATAAATCTGACGGTTTTGGCACCAGTATATTATTGGGGGCGGAGGGGGGGGGGGGGGGGTTGGGGCGGGGGGGGGGGGGGGGGGGACGGGGGGGCAGCTCAATATGTGCGTGGAAACTATACATTACTTGGAGGGGATAAATGTGACGGTTTTGGAAATAATACATCAGTTTATCATGTATATCCTGGGGTAAGTCGTACAATCAGTGAGTAAAGAGAGGGTGGAGTGTTCGAGGGGGTGGGGTTGGGATGGGTTGGGGGGGAAGGTGGGGGGTGGGGGGCGGGGGGGGGGGAAGGGCTTTAGGTGAGGGGTTTGTTATACGTGTGGGTGATGGAAGAAGGGGGCGTTCGAGGCGGAGGGGGGGGGGGGGACACAGCGGCATGGATGGCTCTCGAAAAATAATGAGGTGATATCCTGTGCGTGAAGTGTTTATTAATGTGGCGGATTTCGATATTTGGTGGGGCGTTTGAGTAAGGGAGAGCAAGAGGAGGGGGGAGGGGGAGGGAGATTTTTTAGGAGGTTTAGATCACAAATAATATTCAAATACACTTCGGCTGTGAGATCAAAGATATGTAGCAGCTTGTTATACGTGTGGTGGTGGTGGTGGGGGGGGGGGGGGGGGGGGAAGGGCTTTAGGTGAGGGGTTTGTTACACGTGTGGTGCTAGGTCTAGGCGATGGTGCGGGTGATGGGGAAGAAGGGGGCGTTCGAGGCGGGGGGGGGGGGGGGAACACAGCGGCATGGATGGCTCTCGAAAGATAATGAGGTGATATCCTGTGCGTGAAGTGTTTATTAATGTGGCGGATTTCGATATTTGGTGGGGCGTTTGAGTAAGGGACAGCAAGAAGGGGGGGGGGGGGGGGGGGGGAATTTTTTAGGAGGTTTAGGTCACAAATAATATTCAAATACACTTCTGCTGTGAGATCAAAGATATGTAGCAGCTTGTTATACGCGTGGTGCTAGGTCTAGGCGATCGTGCAGGTGGTCGGAAAAGAGGGGGCGTTGGAGGGGGGGGGGAGGGAGGGGGGGGGAGGGGGGAAATAATTGAGAACCACGTCATGGATGGTCAGAAAGAAAATGACGTGATATCAACTGCGTATAGGTGTTTATTACTCAGGCCGATTTTGACTGTGAGTGGGGCGTTTGGACAGATTAGGCGGAAGGGGGGGGGCGGAAGGGGGGGGGGGGGGGGGGGGGGGGAATCGGGGACGGAGGGGCCGGGGGGGGGAAAGGTTGGGTTTTTAAAAAAAATGATTACTATTCTAGAAGGTTTGATGTTAGATGCAGCATGCAACCCAGTGTTTTAAGTGTAGCAAATAACGTGTTAAATCTTCATAATTTGTTGTTGTATGATACATGGATCGAAAGCTAGAACATTTTATAGAATATTTGCAGGTACCATTATTTTCTGACATCGCTAATTATAAGAAAGAGATACGTATTGTCAAATGCAACCGGCGAGGTGATGTGGTCATGCACTGTTTGTCACCATCATCATACAGTTACCATTATTATCGACATCGCTAATTATACGAAAGAGATAGGTATTGCCAAATACAGCATGCGAGGTGATGTATGTGGCCATGTGCTGTCTCCGCCATTGAGCATTAGAGGGAGGGATGCGAATCGTCAGTTTTAAAGGAACGCTTGGTATACATTTGCTCAATTACGTTACCTCATTAGTCATACTTGGTATACACGCGCTCAATTACGTTACCTCGTTAGTAATACTTCGCTTTGCATAATATGCCGAGAGCGATTTTTATGTTTATACCTGGTGTAGCTTTGCGTGGTGGGTAACGGAGCAAGCACAAACGAGTTATATACGAGGTGAGTTGGGCGACTCGTGGGCAGAATGTACCGAATTCTTCTCGCGATAGAAATGGGTACAGGGACGCCTGCTACGAACGATGTACGAGCTGGTCAGGCCTTGAGCCAGCCGTGACGGTTAAAAGGATTTTCGTGGCGCACTTTTTTTGCGAATTTTGGTCTGAAATTTTGCACGGGGCCCGGTATGGGTGTTCCCCATCGGGCCAAAGAGGCTCCAGAAAAGAAGAACGAGGAGCTAAATTTACGACCGTTTGAGTTAAACGCCACGATAGAAATCGTCCGAAACAAACGTTAAACATGTCTTTCCGCTTCTTGAGCCGCTTTGAAGGCCAAGACTAATAATTAATACTCTTCCAATAACGGGCAAAAGCTTCAGTTAAAAAGTACAAAAATTTGAGCTGCGAAATCTATATTTTGTGCCTCTCCTCGTAGCATCTTAAACCTTTATTATTGAGGTCTTATGCGTGCCGTATCCCTGGATAGATACCAAGCTAGGCGAAGACTACGATTTCGATCGTTTACCCGTCCCCAAAGGAATGTTCACACCAAGAATCAGCGTCATGTTATATGGCTTAGTTTGGGTAAGCTATTGGTTAACCTTGTGCAAGTGGTCAAACGGACTCTAAAAAAATACCCCACTATTTCTTTAACAAATGGCGTCGTCGACAGACCATGGGATTTTTGGGTCGTAGGTCCAAGTCCCACATCCACCATAATAAACTTGTTCAGACTTTCCCCATGTAAGGAGATGGCAGACAGGGTAGCAAGGTACCAGGCCGACTAGTAGGTACGTAGCACTTTTCTTCTTTTTCTGGGGTATTTTTTTCCCCTTTGTTCCCTCCTTGCGTGTCCAGGTTTTTGGCTCGTGTTCGGATTATCTTATTTTGGTTTTACTTTACTTTATTTTATTTTATTTTATTATGTTTCTTTTCCGAGCTTTGGCTCTCCTTTCCGATTGGGTTGTTTCTTCGATTTCCCCTTCATTTTGTTTGTTTCATTTTTGTTTTATTTTTATCTTTGTTTTTATTTGTTTTCTAATTATTATTTTGTTTTTGTTTTTGTTTTTGTTTTTGTTTATTTCGTATTCTCTCTTCCAATGTATTTCTGTTGCTGACGTATGTATGTTGTGCCTGTCGTACCCAGTACTAGGGCATGACATTGCGTTGTCGAATGCATTACGATGCATTATCTCTGTGTCGTAGCTTGTGACCACAGAGCTGATCTTTCTAGGGTGAAGAATCAGTACGGACACTGGGTGTGCTGGATGTCGACGAGTAGAAGAACGGTTTAATGTAAAGAACACACACACATGTCAAACTTGAACAATATCCTCCCCGGTATACCCAGGAAATGAAACGGCTCGGATAGTTGACACGTCTGCCCGTATACCCGGTCGACCTTCTATCCCGCCGTTTCAGGGGGGAAGAGTGTAATACGGCTTAGTTTGGTAAGCTATTGGTTGACCTTTGCAAGTGGTCAAACGGACTATTACCCCACTGTCGTAATAGCCATCCACTTCATTTTTTTTTCTTGGTGTCGCACCTTACATAGTATCGAAAAATGTCCGTACATTACGGAATTTTCTCAACCTGACTGTTCTCGACAAAACGTCTCCAAATGGGTTACGCGCGCAAAAATACGGTTGCCAAATAAATGTGGAGTAAGCATATTTCCAGGGTAGTCCTCGGTACCGTTTTTTTTTACGGTACCAGATCGGACGGTATTGCGAAATGACGGTACTTTTCGAACGGTTGACGTTATTTCGATTTCTCACGGTACCACTTTTGGCGGTACACGGTATCGCCGAATTTGACGGTACTTTTTCGGCGGTATCGAAAAGTGACGGTATTTTCTAGACGGTAGACAGTTTTTCGATATTTGACGGTACTTTTTTGGCGGTACTGCAAAACGACGGTACCGGTCCCGGTAGTGACAAATTTGACAGTACTTTTTTGAGGGTACTGAAATATGACGGTTCCGCCACTGAGAAATACAGAATTACGAATGACGAAATACTTGACAGTACCTGCCGGGCAGCGATCAAGCATGCCGGCACCACCCCGCTGATGTTCCTGCATACCTATATAGAACGGACGAATAGAGGCTAGACTAATTGTCGAACCGTCAAGCTGACAAACTCACCAGCCTCACGCGAAAAAACATTTAGACATTTAGCACCAAAATAAGACAATAAAACATTACTACTACTGTAAACAATAAAACAATAAAACCTAAAACATGAAAACATTCAATGAAAACCATCACCCTACAATATTTGACGGTTCTGAATATGACGGTTTTTCTAAACGGGAAACGGTACTTCGCTTATTTGACGGTACTTTTATGGCGGTGCTGCAAAATGACGGTACTTTTTAAACGGTTAAACGGTTTTTCTATTTTTGACGGTACCGCCTTCGGCGGTACACGGTTTGCCCAAATATGACGGTATTCCGCCGAGTACCGGGACCGACGTACAGCACGGGAAAATTACCTCGGGAATTTTCCCGAGGATTACCCTGCATATTTCCAAACGATTGCGAAAACCACGGTCGAATGAGATGATTCTGCTTTATGGTTGGACCAGATCATATATCGGTAGCACTTTTCTAAGTCTAAAACGGTTCCGAAATCATGGGACTCGGAAATTAGTTGTATTTCTTCAGGGTTCTTTACGGTTATCTGGCCGTGCAAGGTGGGGTTTTTCAAATCGAAAATCCTACGGTCCGGTTCGGTGCGGTTTTAAGAGCTCACGGAAATTCTTACGGTGCAGTTTGGTGCGGTTTTTGAATATTGTAAATGCCACGCATGGTGCGGTTCGGTTCTGTGATATAATTTTGAAAAATATCCTGCGGTTCGGTGCGGTTTGAAAATGGGAAAACCCAACGGTGCGGTTCGATGCGGTTTTCAAAAATCGTAAATGATACCGTGCGGTTCGGTTATTTCAGGAATCCTACAGGTCGGTGTGGTTCGGTGCGGTTTCCCAATAGAGCACACTTTATTCTTACAGTGCGGTTCAGTGCTGCCATCAATCCTACGGCGCGGTTCGGTGCGGTTCCCCATTGAACAGTTTATGCTAAAAAAGTGCTGGGCCAATCAATCCCCGTGCCGTGGAGAAAACCGTCTAAAACCGTGTTTTCCCTACGTACGGTGCACCGTACGAAAAAACCGCACAAACCGCGGTTTCGTATGGTTCTCTTCTTGCAGTTTTCAGATTTTTACCGATGTATTCAAAAATGTTAATATTCGATTTTTCTTGACCGAGTTATAAATTATAAACTATTAAAAAAAAAAAATCAGCTAGTGAATACTAGGTGAAAAAAAAACACGGCTATTATATATAAATATACCAGGTAGGTATAGACTATTATTATATACATCATTATTTTCTTGGGGGAAATTTGGTCAGGACTTTTTTCTCGGCTCGGCCTCAGCAGTCGTGTGTGTATGCGATTCTCGCAAGTAAGTGGAGTTCTTGTTCAAATAGCTTCGTTCGAACGCCGTCGTAGGGGGACCGCTCCAACGCCCTTTGCCCTGCCTTATCCATTCTGCGCCTCGACGTGAACGCGGATAGACGTTGAGCGAGACAAGCAAGAAATAAATGCGTTTTTTTTTCGTATTTTGGGCGGTATACGCCCCAGCTATTGTTTTATGTTGGCATATATATGCTTCTTATGTGCAGAGCTCTAACGAAAAAATAAGGGACAACATTTCCCAATCGGCATCTAAATTTCTTGCCGATGATGTTTTTTCCATGGCCGCCTCGAAGCGCTTGCCCTATCATCGTAGCTACTACTGCTGTGGGTAATATAATATTATAAATTGCCCCTTTCCCCCCCCCCCGCCCCCCTCCAAACCCGCTCGCTTTTGATCAAAACCGGGCCCCCCCTTTTTCCCTTCACAGCTGTCAGATTTTGTCCCCCTCAGAAACGGGTTTTATAGTTTCCGCGCACAGACTGACTAAAATCATCCTGTTGACCCTGATAGCTACACTGTAGCTGTAAGGGGAGTCGCCGACCTATATCCTTAATGAGGACACACAACTCGTAATGCGCGCGATCGGAGTATCACACACAGCTTGCAAAGATGAGTTTCGACGAAATCTTCGATCTCACAGCTGGAGTGTATTTTAATTTTTATAATATTATTAAAAATGAAAATGCACTCCTCCAGCTGTGAGATCGAAGATTTCGTCGAAACTCATCTTTGCAAGTTGTGTGTGATTTAGTGCTATATTACCAACGAAGGATGTGTCGTGAGTACGATTCCCACCCAGATCATACTTGGTGCTCAGGAGCGTGCCCGCAGGAGACGTTATGAATGTTTATGATAGTTGTTAGTGTTCTCCTGAGTACTACTAACTGTTGTTGTACTGGAGAGGGGATAGCTCTGGAGGTCGCTCTTGCTAAGTCGGGGATAAAATATTAACGAAGTCGAGAACATATTTAGTTGTTTTTTTGCATAATAACCCACTCTATAACGGTGAGTGTTGCTGAGCCAAGAAGTGACAGTGAGTGGGTAGTACTATGTATCGTGGGTTCGATTATCACCGACTTCATATTGATGTTTTTTTCAAGCATGCGCTGTGACGACACTATGAACGCCTATTTTGGTAGTTTAACATATATATATATAGTACACTCCAGATAGATAGATAGATGTGAGATCAAAGATTTTGTCGAAATTCATATTTGCCAGCTGTGTGTGATACTCCGATGGCGCGTATGACCGGTTGTGTGTCCTCATTAAGGATATAAGTCGGCGACTCCCCTTGGAACTACAGCAGTGTAGCTATCAGGATCACCCGAGGGTGATGTTAGTCAGTCTGTGCGCGGAACCTAGAAAAGCCATGTTTGAGGGGGACAATATCTGACAGCTTCGTAGCTGTTATATGTACTGGCACTACCCACTTGAATACAAATTATAAAGTTTTTATTTATTTATTTTTTTTTCGCACACTTTTACTTTCCAGCTTATGGACAAGCCGTGGTCACAGGTGTCGTCCCTTCTTCCCCCCCGGTTCTTGCCTTCAATTTTTATCGCGCATAGGTTTTAGCAGTCCCACTGCTCGTCGAATTTTCATCGAATGTTGCTAACTCACGCTCTCGCGCTTTCCGTAAGTCAATTTGTGCGCAAGAAAAAGTCCCCACGAATTTATACGCGTATGCACTCGGGGGGATTCGAACTATCGAAACTGACCTATACCAGGCTCGAAAATAACCTGATACGCTACCGGGGCGACCGTATAGCTCAGTGGGCAGTGTTGTATGTAGCATTTCTCGGTCAAACCACTTTTTTTTTCATAGCACCCGCGTCAAAGCAAAAAGCGCGCAACATTGTGTATTTTGAACGCTACTCTCCAGTTATTCTTCGGATTGGTGTTGATGTATGGAGAGTAGGAGAGGTTGATAAAATAAAAGTTGCCTAGACATATTTCGAAACTGGCGTAATATTTTTTCTTTAAACAACTAGTCTAATAATACGAAGAAAATTGAAAAAAAATTCCATGGTACTGGGGTGGGGGTCGTGGTGTAGTGCATTGGTGAATCGAATTTCGTTGGGTACACGTACATTTGGACTATACCTGAAAATAGATGTTGCAAGCGCACGCATGCCCAAACAAGGAAGAGGTAGTTAGTGTTGATTACGATTACTGCCCCCAAAAAAGCAAAACAGCAGCATTGAGAGTGGCTGCGTCGCAGGGGCCTCGAGGGTTGTATTATATAAGTTCCTCCTCCTGTTGTTAAGCTGCGCCTCTCGAAGGTGGTAGTAAGTACACAGTACCCACGGAAGAAACCCGTGGTGGCATGCATTCGTCGCCGCATCGCATTGTTTGGTGTTTTTTTACCCCGAGAAGACTCTTCGGAGAAATATATAGGCGGTGTGTGGATGACGTGCTTTGTTGTTGCTGTGGTCCCTGACTCTGTTGCTGTAGTCGTTTACCGGTCAAGTGCGAGCGGTCGTGTTGGTACGTAACTGACAAATATAAGTTTGTGTTGCTTCGTACTTGACGTGCTCCTTCCTACATAATGCTGTTTGATCATTTCTTCTAGCTTGCTTTTAGTATTTTTTTTATTTTTTTTGAAAACTTTCACTTTCCAGCTTCTGGACATACGAGTCGTGGTCATAGGTGTCGTCCTTATCCTTGCCCCCCGGGTCATTGGCTCCAATTTTTCTGGGCCTTAGGGTTCGGCACCCACTGATCGTCGATGTTTCATCGAGTGTTGTCAATTCACGCTCTCGCGCTTTCCGCACGTCAAATAGTGCGAAAGAAAAAATATAATATACGAGTATGTTGTTGTTGTTGTTGTTGTTGTTGTTGTTGTTGTTGTTGTTGTTGTTGTTGTTGTTGTTGTTGTTGTTGTTGTTGTTGTCGTTGTTGTTGTTGTAACTCGCGTAATCAAGTCCGTGGTCATAAGACAGGCTCCAGTCACTCTGGAGCTGAGGCATACCCCAGGGAAAAAATACGAACAAACCAAAGGTGGTAC
Source organism: Undaria pinnatifida (assembly GCA_012845835.1). Lineage (NCBI taxonomy): Eukaryota > Phaeophyceae > Laminariales > Alariaceae > Undaria > Undaria pinnatifida. Next base: position 13,043,036 of record JABAKD010000011.1, read on the forward strand.
ACGCATATATCACAGCTGACGCAATTTATGCCTCCACCAGAACCAGATAAAAAGTGAAATCGGATGTCTGCCAACGATGTGCTATTATAGATCCATATGGTGTATACGTCTGACTACTCGCGCCTGGAAAAACCGACTATATACCGCTTGCCTACCAAGGAAGACTACCACGCATACATTGCACGTAGTACCTGTCACTACGCATACCCACGACAGACGCAAGTTAATTGGAACAAAGAAACAAAGAAAATGAAAGAGTATGATATGAAGGGAAAAAAAGAACAGAAAGCGTAAAACGAAAATGGAAATAAAATAGAAAAAAGACAAGAAAAGCAAGAAAATCCAAGACAATAGGAGGACGCAAGGAAAAGAAAAACGAAAATGCATTATTCTATCAGACCCTAGGAACTGACCAAAGACGGCATTGGGCTCATGGGAGGTATCAAGTGCATCACCAATGGCACTCGGGAGAGAACGCAACAAGGCGAAGAAGTCAGGGCGGTTTTACGTCATCTTGTGACGGCCATTGGAAGGCCCACAGTTATCAAGACGATGATGGCCAGATCCAGACCTCAGTCTATTGCCCCCCCCCCCCCCCACCCCCCCCCCCCCTCCCCCCCGCCAGCCCCCCTCCCCCGTGAAGGGTATACTTTTTAGTTACTCCACTAACTCTTCAAAAATCAGTGACGTAAGTAACATGTTGGGCTGCTGCCTCGTAAAAAAAAAAAACGAATGAAAGACGATCGCTGCTCTCATGATGATGGTATGCGTGCCGGTCGTGGGCCTCCGCGTGTCTTACTCTTTCTGTGGCTCTCCATGGCCGCCTCATGTCCTTAGCTCACTCGGCCCGCTCCTTCGCCCTTGCTGTCGATGGCACTCAATTCCAATCGGTTCCCTGTCTCCCCCGTCCCAAAATTATAATGCTCCTCGCAGCTTGCGGTGCTGATCTGAAAAACAAAACTTCTCGCTCAGAAAGAATTCAATCCGTCTCCTCCCGCCCGTCGACGCTCAGTCGCCCTCCTCCTTCGTCGTCGAGTCCAGCCTCCTGCCGGTCCACTACCCTCCACGCAAACCGGGACGGCGCCGCAGTGTGGCTCGTGGTGACGCCTGCCTCCGCGCACGAGCATCCCAATTAAAAATTGCTGCTCCGCCGCTGCTGCCTAAAAGACGCGCGAATCGTATGTGACCACGCCTAACGCACCACGTAGGACCCACCTTCACCGCCACGCCTAAGCCTCGCGGCCACACGCAGCGGCAAGAAGTATACCTGCTCCGCTCTTCTATTAATAGTCGTCTGTCGTATACAACTGTAACAGTAGTAGTACGTGCATTAGATCTATACAGATAATATACGATGTTACAATGAAATTCAAATTAACGTACACCCATTGTCCGTGCTGCTTCTTCATCATAGAGAGATACAAATTGTGTAGTCACAGACTTGCACAGACTGGTGTGAGACGAAGTTAACAGAATAATCGCAATTTTATCTCTCGATGTAGAGATTTGCGACTCGTGAGTAGTCCCTCTGTATCGTAGCTCCGTGCATGCCTTCTTTTCCGATAGCTGGGTTCAGCCGCCCCAGGCCATGCCAACCTCGACACTCTTGTCCTCGCTGTCGTAGTGTTTGATTACCCGCACGATGCCCAGCCCCTTATCTCCTCGCGCTTTACCTCTTATGCTCTCCGCTGTGGCGATGCTCTTCCTTTGCTTTGCCAGCAAGAAAATCGAAAAAACAGGCGTCATATTCAACAAATGGAAATAAAAATAATGTACTTGATGTGAACTCCCGTTAAAAGTACAATATGACGCAAGTTTATTCGATTATATATCGGAGCGACATCATCTACGCTATGTTATGCCTGTTGACCCTGATAGCTACACTGCTGTAGTCGCAAGGGGAGTCGCCGACCTATTATCCTTATCGAGGACACACAACCCGTAATACGCTCGATCGGAGGATCACACAAAGCTTGCAAATATGAGTTTCGACAAAATATTCAATCTCACAGCTATAGCGCATTTTTATTTTTACATCACATACACATATATAAAATCTTTCTTTGGTGTCAGGTATTTGGTCAGGACTTTTCGTCTCGGCCGAAGTATGCGATTCGCGGAACTGGAATTCTCGGTCGAATATAGCTTCGTTCGAGCGCCGCCTTCGGGGGGCGGCTCCAACGCCCCTCGCCCTGCCGTATCCGTTCCGCACATCGAAGTGAACGCGGACGGATGCCGAGCGAGACAAGCGAGAAGTTGCAGCCTAACGCATGTCGAGGAGCAATTTCGGAGATTTCAGATGTATCTTTAGACTATGTCTGCAACGCCTGGGTGATTTTCAAAATCTTACCCTGTACAACTACAATAGTTGGTAGTTGCTTGACAAACAACTCTCGGTTCAGAATGTTGCGCAACTAGTTGCTTGTAAACAACTCTCGGTCCAGGATTTTGCCCAACTAGTTTACCTGTAAACAACACTTTGTCCAGAATCTTGCGCAACTAGTTGCCTGTGAACAACTCTCGGTCCAGAATCTAGCGCATCTAGTTGCCTGTAAACAACTACTGGTTCATAATCTTGCGCAACTAGTTGCCTGGAGGCAACTACCCGGTAGTTGCCTCCGAAACAACTAACTTTAGTTGGTTATAGTTGTGACAACAAAAACAAAATAGCAGAAAATAGAGCGCACTTAATTTGGGTCGTTCCTGCTGCCTGGTGAATGTGTCACGTCCAACTAGGTCGATGACCGCGGGTCCTCTTTTGTGCGGGAGCGATCCCCCGAGCAACTCCAGAAAGACGATGACCACGCTGGTCGCAAAAGAGGAAGAGACTGCAAGCATCAAACTGAAACTACTATTACTGTACCGTCGATGCCGAACACACCAAGAAATAGAAAAAAAATGAAATTCAAGCACGCATACTAAGTCTACGCCTCGCTTTCTTCAACCCTGTCTACGAGCGAGGCCATCTGAGGGCCGTACTGTTCTGATATAACAACCCCCCGGGCAACTAGTTGTTCTTCTTGACAACTCCGCGGGCAGCTAGTTTCTTGCCAAACAACTTTCGGTTCAAAATGTTGCGCAACTAGTTGCCTGTGTAAAACACTCGGCTCAGAATCTTGCGCAACTAGTTGCCTGTAAACAACTCTCGGCTCAGAATCTTGCGCGACTAGTTGTCTGTAAACAACTCTCGGTCCAGAATCTTGCGCAACTAGTTGCCCGAAGGCAACTACCGGCTACCGGGGTAGTTGCCTCGAGTAGTTGCCTCCCAGACCAACAAACTAGTTAGTTGTTAGTCATAGTTGTACAGGGTGTGCAAAATTGGCATCATTTCCAAACGGTACATGATAGTGTGTGTTTGGAATTTGGCGGTGGCATACTCTCGAGCGTTAGTTTCTTTGCTGTACTTTTTCACTAGTTCGTTTGGTTTCTTGCCCGGCCTTTTCATTGCTTTTATTTCTGCTCGTTTTGCCAGCTGGGAATTTATTCTTTCAAGTGTGGGTTCACCTAAAACGCGACACAAGTTACCGAGGATATCCAACAACTTCGTGACACAAATTATCGACGGCAAGACGTTTCGTGACAAGGCAACTCTTAAATCATGATATTTTCACTTAACAGAATATCAAGACAAAACCAATCAGGTAGAGCCGTCTCTTCGGCCTTTGGCCCTGGCTTTAGCATGGCCACTGACACTCCAGGAAGCCTCTGCTGTAGGCATGAACGAGTGCGGTTGATTCGCAGCGAACTATCCCGCTGTGCTCGCTTCTATGTGGCCATTGTCCACACCATTTCATGTCACCTCCCTTCTGTTTTGAGCTCGTCGTCGTGCCGTCGAGGTACGTGGAAACCCGTACGTACTGGGTGAAAACAGCAGTATGTACGACGAGCAGGAACGCCAACTGACGACATTGACAAACACACAACATCAGGTGCAGCAGCAGATGAAGGGCGAAACTTCTAGCACATACTGCAGCAACTAGTAGTAACCAGAACCACAGCAGATAGCTCAAAGTGCAGCACGAGTGCCGTTGGCAAGTTTAGTCGTACACGCATCACTCTGTCCAATATATAACAACCGTTTTACGTTCATTTTGATGAATTTTCAATATTACATATCCTGTAAGAATGATACGTCGTACGAGCGAACGTTCTGATTCTGGTGTGCTGCTGCCGTGAGACCATCGAGCACACCGCATGTTTTACCCAAACAAGAGCCAACAAGAGGCAGCGCACAGGGGCCCCCAACACAGAGACGCGTGACAACCACGACCAGCTGTCGATCGCGTAATTGGCCGGTAGTCCGTGCTTCGGTGGGTGCGTCGGAAGTCGTTCGTAGTACTGCTGTAGATCGTCGAAAAACCACGTGGCATCCCGTTCTGGTGGCAGACTCGACAGAAGACCTCCCACAATTTATTTACCTTTTCTTCTTCTTGGCCCCATGCACCCATTTCCTTTCCTTCCTCTTCTTTGTTTGTATCTTTTTTTCTTCTGACTTGTGTCTGTTGTGGGTATGCGTAGTGATAGATACCACGTGTAATATGTACGTGGTAGTCTTTCTTGGGTGGCAAGCGGTATAGTCGGTTTTTCCAGGCGCGAGATATGAGACGTATGCACCGGTATGGACCTGGCACATCGCAGGCTGACTCCCGATTTCACTTTTATATGTTTCTGGTGAAGGCATGAATTGCGTCCGCTGTGATATATGCGTGCACTCACCTTTGGTTTGTGCTTTTTCCCTAGGGTATTCCTCAGCTACAGAGTGACTGGAGCATGTCCTGTGACCACCGAATTGATTATGCGAGTTAATGTATTAAATGTGAGAACGGCAACAACAACTGAAATATTGCCTGTTTCTTGACCTTTCAGCTGCTTCCTGCACATTTGGTTTTTCTGCCAACACAATTTTGAACTTTTTTACATTTTTTTCTTCCTTTTTGTCTAGTAAGTTGAACTTCCTACTATTTGCCGCTGATTTGCCGCCTGTGCATTAAGTTGCGGAACGGTCCAGCTTTAGCTTTTCTTTGATTCACACCTTTTGTTTTGTACTTGAAGCTTAATCGGCTGAGATCTGGGCTTGGCTCATCAGCTCGACACCGCCCAGCACCCCATCGCAGCGCTAAAGCATACAGCAACGAAGCGCCGTGCAGTGCCCTGTGATGCCCTGCGGCTCAGCTCAGCAGAGCACCGCAGCGCAGCGCTAGCTCAGCAGAGCGAAGCGCTATGCTCTGCCGTGCTCTGCCGTCGCGGTCGTTCATTATTCATGATATCTAAAACTCCGCGTACGCTGATATTTAAGTAGTTGGCGCTATATTCTATACATATCGCGTCAACCATCTTAATATCATACAATATGGGAGAGGGAATGTAATCTCTATGCAAAGATCCTGTTTTGTTTCAATCAATTGTCAGCCGGCCGCCCCGGTGGTCTAGTGGGTTTACCCTCGAATACTACTAACGTTTGGTTGTCCTTGAGTTCGACAGCCACCACGATGAGATTTGACTTTATTTGCAAAAATAATGCAAAAAATATATATAGATCAACTGCTGAGAGCGCCTAGCAGCGTGGGTAGGTACAATTCGACGCGAGTCGACGAGGGAAGAAAATGCTGGATTCTCCTCGCGGTAAAAATGAAAGCACGTGCCGAAGTGGGGAGGGAGGAGGAGGGCCCGCTATGTGACCCCGAATCTGAGTTACTAATTGGAGGGAGCGCGAGGGTGGTGCGGGGATAATAAATGGGATGAAGAAAAAAAAATGTTGCAAAGGTATATTATTATTACTACCAGTAAATAATATGTAGATGTCAATCTCTAGGAAATACGCACGGCACCATCAGCAGTCGTCATGGTAGAGACACTCCGGATATTATGTATTGAGGGGACGCGTCCGATTTCGACAACGTTAAAGCACCCACGAGTAAAAGGCAGCAGACACACATATCCCGCCTTCCCGAGGAAAAACAGAGAAGAAGCGCTACGCCAACCTCCCGTACGAGCAAAGCCACCCCCGCACCAATCTTGGACAACGCCGCCTCAACGAGAGATCGCCCTCCTCTTCTACGTTTTCCTTCTCGCCCGCGACCACGCAGGCCAATCAAAGCGACACCCTTCACGTAACAAACAAAGCAATCTTCTTCCAAAACCTCGCCGGCTGACATGTCCCCATGTCGAAGTTTGATGCAAACCGACTTTGCACCCTGTCGACTTTGAACCTCAATTGCCACGGGGACAGCAGTGCAGTCTCTTTATTAATGCCAATGCCTCTTTTGTTCCGCCTAGAGGCGACGTAGGTTCTCAATAATACTATTTTCGGTATTTTTGTTTGATAGACGCCAACGTTTACTTGACGGCGCATATAACATAGTTTGTTTCGCCTATCCTTGCCTTCTTTGTTGTATAATATTACGTTTTTTCTTTTTTCAAAGCATGACTTTCATAATCCCATGTTCGTATTAAAATATTGGCATTACGTTAAAGATTTATACATGCCAAATCGGACAGCTACACCTTGAGTTGTTGAAGTGCTGCCCTGCCCTACCCGAAGCATGGGCGCCGGCGAATGCCGGCACCCATGCAGAGCCCTTGAAATATTATAAAATGAAAATTCAAATACACTCCAGCTGTGAGATCGAATATTTGATCGAAACTCATATTTAGTTGCAAACTGTGTGTGATACTCCGATCGCGCGTATTACTGTGTGTCTCATCATTTAATAGGTCGGTGACTCCCCTTGGAACTACAGTGTAGCTTGTACCAGGGTCAACAGGGTGATATGTTAGTCAGTCTGTGCGCGGAAACTATAAACCCGTGTTTGAGGGGGACAAAATGTGACAGCTGCGGAAGGAAAGGCATAAGTTTATAAAGTGTATCCTGTAAGTCGTGTAACCGGTGAGGGTAGGGCGGAGTTTGTATGGGCATGGAGAGCTGGGTTTGAATGAGAGGGAGCCGGTGAGGGGGGGGGGGGGGGGGACAGGCGGGGCGACTCAATCTGTGCGCCGCAGAAACTAGAAATCGATTAAGGGAACAAACGCGCTATATATAAGAGGCTATTCTCTACGACACCTTAACTATTTCAGCGCCACACTCCCAATATATATGGGGACGAAACACGTGCAATTAGACTGTGAAAAATATATATTAGTTGGAAATGTGTCATGTCATGTCATGTCATGTATTTACCCCTGTAACAAGAAGAGAGTCTGGTGTCCAGCCAAGAAACTCCTGCCGTATTTTCCAAACTAATGAATTACCTGGTATTTGAAACGCAACCCTCACAACAACCCAGTTGATGTCTCGACGAGCGCCTCTGCAAGCTTACACGTTGCCTGTGCTGATTTGCTGCTCGCAGCGACAACCAAGTTCCACTCTAGAGGGCGTCGCGTGATCCTTCTTCAAATAAATGTCTGATCAAAGCCTTCGTATCATTGCGAGTCTGCAGGGGACACTCCTTGCCTTCTCCGCGCTTCAGGCTTCACGCAGCATTAGATTTGACGTTTTCACCATGGTTCGGCCCGGACGGAGCCGCCGGTGAAAAGTTCGCAATGCATGGCCAGACAGCGGATATCTTCTGGCCGAACCTTGCAGGGACAATCACCTTTCTTTGCGGCCGTCGATGTCGAACCAACAACCATGAAGCTTGCTGCTGCTGCAGTCGCATGGGAACCCACCACTAAAAAAAACCATGTAGGATAAATTTCACGCCCTGGGGTGGGGGTGTCGTCGGTGGGGTGTGGTCATTGGTGACAACGCAGCAAGGTGGTGCTCGCGCTTAGCCACGCACTTCCGGGTTCCCTCTGTATTTGCGTTTGTATTTTCATAGTTTCTATTTTCGTAATACTACTGTTTGTTGTTGTAGTTTATAATTTTTACCGATATCCAACATCGTTTTCTATTATTATTACATTTTCGCGGTGATATATAAATAAGAATTTTGTATCCCTAAACCAGCTAGTAAAAAATGATACTGCGTACTGGTACAAAATAATAGAACATAGAAAACACTCCGAGTATAGACTAGTCTATCTATACATGTTGAGAAAAAACCCAGCTAGCTGTGAGATCGAAAATTTTGTCAAAACACATCTTTGCAAGGTGTGTGTGATACACCGATCGCGCGTATTACGGGTTGTGTGTCCTCATTAAGGATATTGGTCGGCGACTCCCCTTGCAACTACAGTGTAGCTATCAGGGTCAACAGGGTGATGTTAGTCAGTCTGTGAGCGGAAACTAAAAAACCCGATTTTGAGGGCGACAAAATCTGACAGCTGTGGAAGGAAATGCATCAGTTCATCAAGTGAATCCTGAGAGTCGAATAACCAGCAGTGAGGGGAAGGCGGGGTTTTTAAAGACGTGGGGGCCTGGGTTTGATCGAGAGAGAGCGGGGAGGAGGGGGGGATGGACTACTCAATCTGTGCGTGGAAACTATAAATCTTTTATTATGGGGATAAACATGACGGGTTCGAACAAATGCCTCAGTTTATCATGTATGTACATCCTGTAATTCGTACAACCAGCGGAGAGGGCGTAGTGTTCGCGGGGGTGGGGTAGGGTGGTGGTGGTGGGGGGGGGCGACGAAAGGTTTTCTTTAACAGCTTTTTTTAGGTCGCATAGATGTAGCGGTTTGCTATAAGCGTACATACCATAGTCTATATGAGTAACAAATATAAAATATCATATCTATGTATTTTTTTACAATGATCTTAATATAAAAATCAAATTATGAAATGCCATCATTAGATCAACGAAGCTAACGTGAATATTATTTACTTTTGACACAAAACCGAGAAAAAAACCGTCATGAACCGTGTACAAACCGCAAACCTTTAGCATCGTTCCGCAGAAGTTAGAACCGCGGGTTTTCTACGGTTTTAAGTTAACCGCACCGTTGAAAAACCGGTTGAAGAGTTTTAGCTTGATGCATACTCTGCTGTGAGATTTTGAGGTCATTCACAACGTTGCGATCCCGGGTGATTTTAAGAAATCAAGAATCTTATGGCGCGGTTCGGTGTTCTTGTCAGATATTGTAAATCCTACGGTGCGGTTTGATGCTGTGATTTGTCCTACGGTGCGGTTCGGTGCGGTATAAAATAGTCGTAAATGCTACGGTGTGGTTCGTTTTGTCATGATGACATGATGACATAATGTGTACTACAGAGCGGTTCATTGCGGTTTTCAGAATTGAGGAATCTCACGATGCGGTTCGGCGCGGTTTTGAAGAGGGCCAAACCCTACCGTGCGGTTCGGTGCGGTTTCCAAAAATCGTAAATGCTACGGTGCGGTTTGCTTTTTTCACGTATCTTATTACGGTGCGGTTCGGTGCGGTTTTCAGAAATGAAAATGAAGAATCGTACGGTGCGGTTTGGTGCGGTTTTAAAGAGGGCAAAAATCTTACGGTGCGGTTCGGTGCGGTTAAACACACCGATCCGCACAGGACCGATAAGAGAAACCGCACCGTAAAGAACCCTGCTTTTTTTTTTGGGTGGTTCTTGTCGCGTATCTAGGCTATGGTATTTTTCATCCGGTATCGTAGCAGTTTTATTTTCTTGAAATCAGTTTTTGCCTTGGAGAGGTCCTACGCGCCCAAATTGAAGAAACCCCAAAAAAACAAAACTGTTGGTGCAACTCTAACGCGCAGAAGGCGTCTCTTATACCTGGTATTATACCGGCTATTATATATATTGTTTAAACGCACCACCTGAAATCAAAATCTGCCAGAGTAGTAAACACTACGAGCCAGCTGATATCATCTCATGATCCATCTAGCCATCCATGCCGTAGCTTCAACTCATCTCCCCCCCCCCCCCCCTTTGTTCCCCGCCCAATTCGTTCAAACGCCCCACTTACAATCGGAATCGGCCAGAGTAATAAACTCTAAAAAGCCATTAATATCACGTCATTATCTTTCTAGATATCCATGACGTAGCTTTCATTCATCCCCCCTTCCCCCCTCCTTCCCCACACCCCGCACGATCGCCTAGACCCAGCACCGCGCGTATAGTAGGCCCCTACATATATGATTAATACGCGCGATCGGAGGATCACACACAATGTTGCGAACATCAGTGTCGACCAAATCCTTGATTATAATATTATTATAAACAATGAAATTACACTCCAGATGTGAGATCGAAGATTTCGTCGAAACTCATCTTTGCAAGCTGTGTGTGATACTCCGATCGCTCGCACTACGAGTTGTGTGTCCTCATTAAGGATATAGGTCGGCGACTCCCCTTACAACTACAGTGTAGCTATCAGGGTCAACAGGGTGATGTTAGTCAGTCTGTGCGCGGGAACTATTAAACCCGCTTCTGAGGGGGACAAAATCTAACAGCCGTGAAGGAAATTGTATCCTTTTATAAAGTGAATCCTGTAAGTCGAATAACCGGTGAGGGGGGGGGCGGAGTTTTGAAGGACGTGGGGGCCTGGTTTTGATCAAAAGCGAGCGGGGTTGGAGCGGGGGGGGGGAGGGAGGGGGGGGGGGGGCGGACGGGCGGGCAGTTTGTGCATGTAAGCTATAAATCCTTTCAAGGGGACACATCTGACGGTTTTGAGAAAAAAATAATTAAATAAATAATAATAAAAAGCACCAGTTAATTATGGAAGGGGGGGGGGCTGGGGCGGAGGGGGGGCGTGTGGGGCATCCCAATCTGTGCGTAGAAACTATACATATTTTTTAGGGGATATATGTGACGGTTTTGGAACTAATGCATCAGTTTATCATGTATATCTTGGGGTAAGTCGTACAATCATGTGACCTAAACCTCTTCAAAACCCTTCCCCCCCCCGCCCGCCTTCTTTTTTTCTTTTTTTTCCTCGCTTAGTCTTTCTTATTCGCCCCACCTACTATCGAAATCCGCCAGAGTAATAAACCCTTCCATGCCCTGGATTTCGCCTCGTTATCGTTTCAGAGCCGTCCATGCCGCTGCTGCAATTCCAACCCCGTCCCTCCTTCACCCACCACCCGCACCATCGTCTAGACCTAGCACCACGCGTATAGCCAACCCCTACATTCATGCGACCTAAAGCCCTCCCCCCCGCCCCCGGCTCCCCCCGCCACGTTCCTCCGCCTCCCCCACAAGGAATTTTTATAGTTTTCACACTCAAGTAGACCTGCCCCACCTTCTCCCCCCCCCTTCCCCCCTCCCGCCCCCCTTTTGATCAAATTCAGGCCCCCACGTCCTTCAAAACTCCGCCATCCCCTCACCGGATATTCGACACGCAGGATTCACTTGATAAACTGATACATTTCCTTCCACAGCTGTCACATTCTGTCCCCCTCAAAAACGGGTTTTATAGTTTCCGCGCACAGACTGCCTAACATCACCCTGTTGACCCTGATAGCTACACTGTACTTGCAAGAGGAGTCGCCGACCTATATCCTTGATGAGGACACACAACCCGTAATACGCGCGATCGGAGTATCACACACAGCTTGCAAACATGAGTTTCGACAAACTATTCGATCTCACATCTATCTGGAGTGTATTTGAATTTTATTTTTTTTTTGTCGATCTCACAGCTGGAGTGTATAATTTTTAAAATAATATTTTAAATATTAATAATATTATTTATTTTATATATTATACACCCCAGCTGTGAGATCGAATATGTTGTAGGGCTAGGTACTGGCGCGCAGCGCCAGTACAAGTTATACTGGCTGCGTCAGCAGCCAGTATACTGGATCCGGTCAGTATACTGGTGGCGCGGCGAAGCCGCGCGGTCGCGGCGCAGCCGCGACCATCGGCCCCCCCCGGCGGGTGAGGGGGCCTCGCCGGAGGCGCCCCCGGAGTGCCCCGCTGGAGGCGCCCCGCCGGAGGCGAATTTTTACGCGATTTGGCTTCACTAGAGCATAAAAAATGAGTGATTTTGGCTCATATGACAGAGGCACTTTTGTGGGGAAGACGGCACTAAAATTCGAGTTCAACGCCCAAATATGTACCGATTTTCAACATGGAGGATGTGTAGAATGTAGCACAAATCTTTAACTTTGCAACGCCCATATACTCCATGATCATGGGTGACGTAGCGTATGCATAAGCATGAATTGGAATGGATAGCACTCATTCCATGTCACACATACTCAACCCAGCGTATATTGGAAAAAAAGTAGATTGATAGCTATAGATTGACAAGAGTACTAAAGACGACGGCAAGCAACCAAGTCGATCACCATCATCAGTCCATCAGTTGATGTGCCTACGAACAGCGGTGCAACGGTAGCAACAGAGCAACAGAGTACACAACGAGATAACAACGGTGCCACAACTATCGAAAGCTACCTACCCAACCAAAACCTACACCGCGCATAAATCACAGCCGCTAGATACCAGCACAACAAACAGAGTCATCAGGATGGCGGTTCTTTTCGCCACGAGCACCCTGCAGGAGAAAACAAAACTGAAACTAGCAGAACTGCTTCTTTGCGTCCTCTCAGCAGGCAGCCTGAAGCTATGGGTTTCCGCTGGTTCTTGAGGCGTATATTGGGATCTTCGTCTATATGCGAATGTACTGGTGTACTGGCAGGTCGGTTTACCAGTATCAGGATACTGCCAGTACTAGTACTACTGGCAGTACGTACTGGTTCAGTACCCAGCGCTAATATTTTGTCGAAACTCATCTTTGCAAGCTGTGAGTGATATACAATACCAGGATACGGGATACATCACCCTGCTTAGTAACCCTATGTATAGTTTAATGTCAGCATTGTGGTTCCTGTGTGGTATTACCTATTATACCGTTGTGTATTATACAAGAAGAGCTGCTGTGCTTGGCAGGCCTGGAGACGGCCACGTTTGTCGGTTCTTGCCTATCAACCGCATTTAACCACAGAGTCGTTGAACCAACCAAGCAGTAATAATTTCAAAGCGAACATCCCGACAGCGAACATAATATAAAAATAAAAATACACTCCTCCAGTTGTGAAATCGAATATTCTGTCGAAACTCATCTTAGCAAGCTGTGTGTGATACTCCGATCGCGCGTATTACGGGCTGTGTGTCCTCATTAAGGATATATATATATATATAGGTTATATTATGTCGCATAAAAAAAAACATGTTAACAGGTGTTACGTACACGAGAAATTTCTATGCGTAGTGCGTCTTCCCGAAGCACAAAATCGACGACCGGGCCAAAGCACACCATTCATTCTTAGCACCGTCGACAAATCCCAAAACACAGCGTCGACGACGGCCGCAGTTCCCAAACGGCCGAAGGAGCCATCATAGCATCTAAGCACGGGTGACCCCATAACGGTAGGGCTAGGGTTGCGGTTACGGGTAGGGTTAGGGTTTCGGTCATATCCCGGTGGTTCAAGCTATTACCATGGCATAATTCAGGCGTCGTAAGAAGCAAGAGAATCTCGTTCCTACGAAACTAAGTCAATCCATGATGATATTGGTTCAACTCCTCCCGAGTGCATACTCGTGCTCGCAGGGATATTCCTTGCGTCGAATTTGACTAGCGGAGAGCACGACAGCGTGAGTTAGCAGAATTCGACGAACTTAAACAAACATCAATTATTAGCACAAAAAGCTGAAAAACAGTGGGAATAATAATGCTGAACTCTAAGCCCAAAACAAAAAAGAAGACGACACGCACCGGAGGAGGGAAGGGATGACACCGGTGACTACGGCTTGCCCAGAAGGCCCCTGACGGTAAAGCCCTTGTGCGAGTTGAGCTGAAAAGTGGTAAGTGAGTATTTTAAATCAAATATGTAATCAAGCTGTCTGTCTGGAGGGACATCATGCCGAAGTTGGTCGCGAATTGGATGGTCTATTACTGAGACGGGGTTGTGCTGGGTATCAAAAGAAACTAACACGAAAAGCATGTTTTTCTAACCAGTTTTTTTGGTTCGCTTATTATAAGCAGAATCAAAGCAACCATGTCGTGCCGGCCGCTCCTTCCGGTCAGCTCTAGTGTCGAACTCCAATATTACAATAATAGTATTACTACTGTAGTATTGAAAAGGGTTGGAGTCAGAGGTTCAAATCCCTGTAATCGTAATATATGGAGATACATTTTTTTCAGAAAAAACAAATGCCAAGAAGAGCGCTTTTAATAGCGTCGCGTGGGGAACGTGGCTAGTAAAATGCACGATCGAACTGTACGGGTGAGTTCGCAGACAAAGAAAGGAAGAATGTACTGAATACCTCTCGCGATACCAAATGAAGGCGCATGCATCAATAATGGGTACGCGGGAGAACAGCCTGCTTTGTGACCCCGAATCTGAGTTACCTCTAGGGAGGGAGAGAGAGGAACTAAAAGTGCGCAGATAATAATAGTAGAAGGTATGCGACAAAAACAGTGTCATGCATATTTGCTTATTTTGGACATGTTTTGGATTCTGGTATGTTCTACTGAACTCCATACAAAATACGCGTATGTATGGGTTTTAGCCTGCACAATGTTAACTCGACACGCAAACGTGCTTTTGTTATATTCCACCAATCAATATCGTATGGGGTTTGGTATAGCCATAATGGAAATCCTTGTCATCATTGGCGTAGTACAAAGGCGTTGGGGGGCAATTCGACCGGTATTTTTTTTGCCTTAGGGTTAGGGTTAGGGATAGTTAGCATGGTTTGAGAAAAAATGGTAATGACGTCCACCCCTTTGCTGGCGGCCTCACTGTGTCTTATCGGATCGTCCGAAAGCGAGCCTACGCGAGCGTACACCAGCTACGAGCTGACATACGGTACGCGCCGTCTAAATACCGGTTACAAAACCGTACCGGCTACGGTTCAAGAGAGGGAGGTTCCAACGTGGCCTTTTTCTCTTAAATCGGGACCTATGTTATACCGTATTGTCTACGATATAAGAGAATATTCTCTTAAACCGCTCCTGATGTCTCGGTGTCCCGGGAAGTCGCAGATGAGGTGGATCTCGCTGCGCCACACGGGTCCACCACACCACAGTTGCCACATGGAGGTACTGCCCGCAGATTCCTCTGCATTTGTGATTCGTGAAGTTAGGCGGGCCTGGCGTCGGGGACATCTTGGCAGCGACTGCCCGCTGCGCAAGGCATGGTGTCTGCAGCTGTGTGGGAATGCGTGTTCGCCTGTTGATGAGTGTGATGGCTGCGCGATTCGTTCAGAAAGTCCGATTTAAGAGAAAATCTCCGAAATAAAACCGCTTCTCCCTTAAATCGATTTTGGTCGTAACATGCTAGATTGACTCTCTTTAATCGATACTTTCTCTTGAGCATTGTCTCTTAAACCGTAGCCGCTACTGTACCGGTTTTTTTTTGCTGTTGTTTGGGGGACCAGGAATACAGCAGTCCAAGCGGGTAACAATCAATGCCGTGACGATTCCGGAAGGTATTATTCGGGCAACCTCACATACATGTTGTTCACGCTAATCCCGTGAACCGTCATTCTGGCGAGACCGGGTTACTATGATGCTCCAACGGCCAAAACCATGTTGCCTTCTTAAGACCCCGAGTGATTATCTGGCGAAGCACTTCAAAAACTATCATGGATCCCGTGTCGAAATGGTCGTCGAATTTTCTGCAGCCTCTTCGTCAGGGTCAATGTTCGGCACATACATCCGCCACGGGCGTGCTACCTGACAGCGGAACTTCTTGCGCGTAACAGTCGTTGTCACAACGCGAAGTGGTTTCGTTCAACCTTGGCGCCGTGCACATGCCGTGCACCTTGTCTTAACGGTGCAGCTTCTCTTAGTTAGAGAGACCTCTCTTGCCGTTGTTGTGGCACATTACAATTACTAGGAACCTATGGTTACATCATCATCATCATCATCATTATCATCATCATCACCATCATCATCATCACCATCATCATCATCATCATCGTCATCATCATCATCATCATCATCATCATCATCATCATCATCATCGTCACCATCATCATCATCATCATCATCATCATCATCATCATCGTCATCGTCATCATCATTATCATCATCATCATCATCATCATCATCATCATCGTCATCATCATCATCATCATGACCGTGCCGGAATCGTCATGTCATGGTCGTGCCAGACTCAGCAATTGTTCCCAGAACTTTTCGTGGCAAGCCATCTAGGTACGTGTGCCACATTGTCGGCTGGAATCGACAGTTAGTTCGGTTTCAGAGTTCTCGTCTATATTGCGTTAGCTGTATGTCCTGGTAGCTGGAGGGGGGTCTTAGACGAGAATTTGGGTGAAGTTCAAGTCGGTGACGGGCTTTTTCACCTCCGGTCAGTCCGCCTCCCAGGTGCTTTGCTTTCGTGGTGTATGTAGTGGTCTGGGTCTTCGTCTGGTTCCATTGTTGTGGCCGCGACTGCGGCCTGCAATTTGCGTAGGGCCTCGTTAGGGAGGCTGAGTGAGGTACTTCGAGACTCGATTTCTGCCTTGGATTTATGGCCACAAACACCGATCCCGGCGTTATTGATTGCGTGAATGGCCACCAAGCACGTTACTGAATAAGCATCCTGGTTGGCGCTGTCAAATGCGACCTGGAGTTGCAGTAGGTTCCCCCCAGACGTGTACAGCAGGACCGGTGTCAGCAACGGTGCTGTGGCCCGTTGTTTCGTTCCGCTTGGTCCGTTTCCTCAATGGACTTGGCGTGACCTTTCATTATAGCATATATATATATATATATATATATATGTCAGGTCATTGCATTCGGAGGATTTCCTTTCTTTCTTCACACACATCTACTTTCAAGCTTCTGGACAAGCCATGGTCATAGGTGTCGTCCCTTCTCCTCCCCGGTTCTTGCCTTTCTTTATTGTTTATCGCGCATAGGGTTCAGCAACCCCACTGCTCGTCCATTTTCATCGAGTGTTGCTAACTCACGCTGTCGCGCCTTCCGCAAGACAATTTGTGCGCAAGAAAAAGTCACCAAGAATAAATACGAGTACACTCGGGGGATTCGAACTCACAAAACTGACTCGAGGATAACCTGCTACGCCACCGGGGCGACCGGCACTACTATTTAGGTTAAACACCGGCAACCCAGAGCGGATAACTGCAATTCTGTCAAAATGAGAATTCGGAATCAATCATGGAGACGTTTTTTTTTGTACACGCACGAGAAGTGTGATACTTAGACTACAATGTATTGGGGAAAACGTGCGTTATTTTATGAAAAATAAATTTCAAGGACGTCAGCCGTGAGTTCAACGAATTTCAGGTCAATACTCATCTTTGCAAGCTACTTGTAGTATATACTATATGGGTGAGGTTTCATTGGGAGGGGTCCTCTTTTTGTCCACTATAATGGCAAGAAAGTGTTGGTATTTTTACTTTTGGTGGGGAATTTTGAGCTAGATCTAACATCATATCTATTTTACAAATTTGTCACTGTAGCTTCCACGATATTAGTCTATTATTGCTCCATCATATGTATGGTAGGCGGTATATTTTGTTTTTTCTTCCACCCGCTTTAATATCGGGAGAAAGTTCGAATGAATACAGAATATTATTCGCTATTTTACATGTTACCGTTAATAATACAGTATTCGAGAATAAAAGTCGGCTACTCCCCCCCCTGTAATAGAGTGTCAGTGTAGCTGGCAATAGATTCGGTAAGATAGTCCGCAGAGTCATGGTCGATTGGACCCCAAGAAGATTCTCTTTATGAACGGAATATACTTAGTGGAGCGGATAACCGGTAGAATCTAGCTAGCTTATACCACAAGAGCGTTCTCGGTAATGGAACGTTCCTCTGGACAAGATAGGTAGAAGTAAGCGCGTTAGGCGCTCATAGGAGTATAGAGCGTCTGGGAGAACGTTCCTTGTACGTTCCATAGGTAAGGGTCCAGAAGAGAGCACAGCAGCAATGCTGGGGTGAAGCGAACTCGGTGAGCTTCACGCCACCCCCGTGCTCTCACGCCTCCTCGTTCTCCTCCTCCCCCTCCACCTTTCCTGTCTCCTCGAGCTTCTCATGGCTCAATGCCAGTAACAAGAAATCCACAACGAAGAACCGGTCATGTTTCCAAGCGAAGCTGATACCCCTGCGTCTCTTCCAGCTCACCTTCCGGCACCACGACTGTTTCACAATATGGCGTCGTCGCCAGGACGACGTGTGAGCTTCAAGATTGGAACGGCAGCCCCGCCTCTTCTCGGTTCCTTGTTATCTATAATGCTTTTTAATTTTCTCTTCTCCTCGCTTTCTCTTGCTTAAACGCCCAGCCTAATATCGAAATCAGCCAGAGTAATGAAACCTTCCACGCCCTGGATATCGCCTCGTTATTGTGTTAGAGCCGTCCATGCCGCAGCTGCAATTCCCACCCACCCTCGCCCCCAACGCCCCCTCCTTCCCCACCACCCGCACCATCGCCTAGACCTAGCACCACACGTATAGCAAACCCCTACATATATGCGACCTAAAGCCCCCCCCCCCCCCGCCCCCCGCCCCCGACCACATTTCCCGCCCCCTCCCCCACAAGAAGGATTTATAGTTTCCACGCACAAATTGACCTGCCCCACCCGTCCCCTCCCCCCCTCCCGCCCCCCTTTTGATCTAAATCAGCCCCCCACGTGCTTAAAAGCTCCGCCCTCCCCTCACCGCTTATTCGACTTACAGTAAATACTCACTTGGTAAGCTGATGCATTTCCTTCCACAGCTGTCAGACTTTGTCCCCCTCAGAAACGGGTTTTATAGTTTCCGTGCGCAGACTGCCTAACATCACCCTATTGACCCTGATAGCTGCACCGTATTTGCAAGTTGAGTCGAAGACCTAGATATCCGTATTGAGGACACACAACCCGTAATACGCGCGATCGGAGTATCACACAGCTTGAAAAGATGAGTTTCGACAAAATATGCGATCTCACAGCTAGCCTACAGAAAGTGTGGTGCATGGTTTGCAACTTGTGCGTGGAAGCTATAAATGCTTGTAAGTAAGGGGATAAATCAGACGGTTTTGGGAAAGAGAAAAAAAAAAATCAATATATATATTATAAAAATTAAAATACACTCCAGCTGTGAGATCGAAGATTTCGTCGAAACTCATCTTTGCAAGCTGTGTGTGATACTCCGATCGCGCGCATTACGAGTTGTGTGTCCTCATTAAGGATATAGGTCGGCGACTCCCCTTACAACTACAGTGTAGCTATCAGGGTCAACAGGATGATTTTAGTCAGTCTGTGCGCGGAAACTATAAAACCCGTTTCTGAGGGGGACAAAATCTGACAGCTGTGAAGGGAAAGGGGGGCCTGGTTTTGATCTAAAGCGAGCGGGTTTGGAGGGGGACGGGGGGGGGGGGGGAAGGGGCAATTTGTGCATGTAAGCTATAAATCCTTTCGAGGGGATAAATCTGACGGTTTTGGCACCAGTATATTATTGGGGGCGGGGGGGAGGGGGGGGGGTTGGGGCGGGGGGGGGGTTGGGCGGGGGGGGTGTTGGGCGGGGGGGGGGGGTTGGGCGGGGGAAGGGGGGGGGGGGGAAGGGGGGCGAGGGGGGGGGTTTGGGCGGGGGGGGGGGGGTTTGGGCGGGGGGGGCAGCTCAATACGTTCCTGGAAACTATACATTTTTTTGAGGGGATAAATGTGATAGTTTTGGAAATAATACATCAGTTTATCATGTATATTCTGGGGTAAGTCGTACAATCAGTGAGTAAAGAGAGGGTGGAGTGTTCGAGGGGGTGGGGTTGGGATGGGTTGAGGGGGGAGGGTGGGGGGTGGGGGCGAGGGGGGGGCGGGGGGGGGGGGGGGGGGGGGGGGGGGGGGAAAGGGCTTTATCATGATAAAGTTACACTCTCTAAAAAAGTTGAAAAAAAAAAAACTGTCACTACAACATTTTACGTGTTTGAGCTTTTAAAGTATTCTAACAACGTCAGCTTTTAGTTCGACAAAGTTAGGGTCAATACAAATTTTCTAAGGCTGCGGGAAACACCCCCCGTCCGTGTTTAGTACCTGGCAAGTTGCCACGAGTAATCCTTTAGAGCCCACTCGAACAGCCAAGAGAATACAACGAAATCGGTCTATTCAGGAAAAAAAACGGTTACCAGTACATTTTATCTGTTTGCTAGATTTTTTTTTTCAAAACCTTGGCTTCTGAGTGTACATGGACTCGACGAGTAAGCAGTCCAACCTGGTGATGTGGTCGCCCAAAAACCGCAACAAGAGCTCTGTTGGAGCCTGTCATGACGGCTGTGGTGTCCTCGCACAGTGCTTGACCGGTTCCGTAAATCGACGTTGGCTTCGGCCCCATCTGGAAAAGAGATGTGGACTCGGTGAGCTTGGTACCTGGACAGTGGACGCACAGGCGATAGGCAACACACTATTTCCGGTACGTTTCTTTTTCCCAGTTGAAGCCCCCAACCCACGCACAGTCCTACTGTACACTAGTACTGGTAGCCCCGCTTTTAGAATGCAATAGCTAGCCTCCATATCTAGTGGAGAACGTCTCTCTGTCGAGGCACCTACCTGCCCCCATCGCCACAATACCCATCAACATGGCACTTCCACGCCCATCATCGGGGGTCGTCGACGACTGCGTCGCTGGCAACACGACGGCGATATCCGAGAGCATCATCGCCATGACCAGCACCACCCCTGCTCTAGTTCCTGCCGTCGCGGAGGAAGGTGCTAGTAGGGTGGCACGCAATTACTGCACGCACGAAACTCCTCCTGCCGCCCTGCCCTTTTCGACACCTTGGCCGAGGCGCGCGAAGCGGCAGCGGCGCACCCAGGACTGTGTGGTGTCGACCTCGCGTGGATCATCGCCGCCGTCAAGGTCCAAGATGTGATCGAGCGCGGCCAGCAGCTAACTGCCACGAAACTACGCAACCAAGTGAGTGCATGTTGGAATATCCAATGTTCTGTCATTAGTATTGGTACTGCTGTAAGCTACCATACTTGGCCCTTAGCCATATGAACACAGTAACTCATTCTGGAATACTATTCGGCTAATTGTGTTGAGAGTGACCGGAAAGTTGTAGGTATAGACTACATTGCGAGTTGTTCGTACAACAGACAGTTATGTAAGTTTGTTAGATGTCTTTCATCAATGCGGTATTTAGCATGCAAAAGTCTCAGCAGTAACAACTTGAATATATGATGCACAGTAGCTTACTCGTTAGTCATATCCAAAAGTTGGCGCATATCGTTCGTACGAGCAATGCGGGGTTATCACATAAATGCGGCGGAATAGCGTGGTACCTGGTACGGATATTATGAACATTCATGGAATATGAATTCAGGTTGACTGCCGGGATGTTGACGTAGCTAAGTTCCCATAAGCAAACCTCAGGGAACGTTGCCGTAGGTACGGTAGAACACGAGCAAGCCTCACGAAACGTTGCTGCAGGTAGATCAAAGAACTACCCGCAGGGTACATCTGTCCGTAGCATACGAATTGTGCCGTCTCGATCAGGTGATGGCCAGCCCCACCTCGATCACTCCTCATCTGTCTCTACCTTTCGGCCACCTAATCGATAATCCAATCCATCTCCTGTTTTCAACCTATACCCAAGTGATTTCACGATTACTCGTTGAGCCTCTGCACCGACAATGTTCAATACAGTGACTAGTGGCAGGGAAACAACCTACACAGCTTTACATCCCCACAGGTTAACAGCTCTCGTTTCCACACGGCGAGGGGGAGCCTCTACATTCGTCCGACCGGTAAAACCATGCCGAGCACCGCACGTCCTAGAAACCGCTGGCCAGCGCTTCTTCTCCAAGATATCGTGAGAAGGACTTCGATCGAGTTCAAGGCTCAAGATCTCCTGCTTCACGTTCTGAACATTCGACACGTCCGCCGAGTCCTACACGTTCTGCACGCTACTCTCTCCACGTTCAGCCGAGACATTATCTCCTGAAAATATTCTGTCTGAGTTCCACGCGCGATCTTTGAACGTTGTTCTTCGAGCATTCCATCAGTTTCGACACGTTTAACATCGACGCGCTCACCACACTCAAGCCCAACACGTTCTGCATCAACCATCGTCGGCGTATAGGCACGTACGTCCCAAGTCGTCAGCCTCTGCATCGGCTTCCAACGCCGTCTACACCAGGTACTCCTTCATTGTGAGCCTTCTTGGAAATTTCCGGAGGCTGTCGATTTTTTGCGAGCAGCCTCCCCAAGAGGAACTTTCGAACCCAGCATACATCGTCTAGTTCGTCAAAATACTGCTCATCATGGCGCAGCAACCGAACAACAGTGCTTTAGACATGGGAGACAAACTCATCAAATTGGTTTAAAGATTTGACGGCGCCGGGTTTGAAAAAAAAATCCGACGCTCTGGGTACCATCAGCATGCACCGTCCTGAAGTCTTCTACATTACTGACGGTCGTCCGTGTCCGGAGCCCAAACCGCGAGCAAGGCGCGGCCGTCCACATGTTCGCTCCCTGCTCCCCACGCGGATTACATCGCGCGACCCTGCTGCGGAACCGCAGTCTACAACCGCACCGACCTTTCTTACAACTTAGGGCGGTAGCGGCGACAGCGGCACCGGCACACGCGCCGAAGTTGAAGGGGATAGTACTAACAAACCTTCTTCACAGCCATCTCGCCCTACCCAGCCCGGTCAACCGCAGCCTGTACAGCAGCAGCTTTCCGTTCAGCCCGCCGACGCAGCTACTCAACCGGAGACGGTCATCTGGTAGACTGGGCCGGCTACGGCAACCACTACAACTGCGACTGCTTCAATTCCGGTCGACGTTTCCTCTTCTATTCTGTGGACGGACGACAACAGCATCAGCAGCCTGGACGACATTCGCGACGGGCACCGTGACAACACGTTCCTGGCTGACTTCCTCTACACGGCCACTACCGGCGCTCCTCGGACTTTTGTCAACAAGTTCCGGGAAAAGCCAGGTATTCTGTCCAACGGTGTAGCTGCGTGGCGTGGTCTTGGCGCAAAATACCAAAACCACACGCCAGTTCGAAAGAATATTTTGGTCAAGAAGTTCCGAGCGATGACTATGGAGGAAGATGAAGATCCGGAAGTGTTTTTTCTTTGCTTGGATGATAAGAGGAATGAGCTAGCGCTTCTAGGTAAGCCATCGATGATGATGACGTTCTGACCATCATTTTGGGTCAGCTTCCACCGTTCTACGATCGAATCAAGTACCGAGCCGAATCCCAACATGATGTCAATCTTGAAGAAGCTATGATCGTCATGCGCAACATGAACACCAATCGCGTAGAAAGGGAAGGTCGGGCCTCGCGCGCAGCGAAGGGCCGCTCTGCGATGGCGGCATCTACTGCGGAATTTTGTACCTTTTGCAAAAGGAAAGGTGACGAGGAAAGAAATTGTTTCAAGAAGAATAATACGCCGGCGGGAAACACTCCCGGCGACGAGAACAGCGACTGGTGCACTCTCCACAGAACGTCTCGACACGACAATTCTAACTGCCGTGAGCAACAGCAAAACAACGGCGGCGGCAACGGTCGCCACGAGCAAGGACGCCACCGTGGACAAGGACAGCGCAACAAAAACAACGGGCGCCGCCGCAACCAAGGCGAACAGCAGCACCGTCGAAACCACAACAACGGCAACTACAACGAAGGCAACCATAACAACGGCAACTACAACGAAGGAAACCGCAACATCGGCAAATACAACGGAGGAAACCGCAACAACGGCAACTACAACGAAGGCAACCACCACAACGGCAACTACAACTACGGAAATCATCGACAGGCCAACTTTGGCCGAATGGTTCCCGCCCCGTCCTCTATCACCATGGTCGACGCATACAACCCTGCCGGACAGCATCCGCCGGGTTCCGCGACAGCCCTTTCAATCCCTCCATCCGGCGGGGGCTTCTCGTTTCTCGCGTCACACCAACCCCGAGCCGGTTCGCTTCAACGTGACCGTGTACACTGGCGCATCCAGCCACTTCCTCGACCCCAAACTGCTGCCGGACATAACCGGCAACATGATTGAGCACAACAAAATCGACCCCCCCTAAACATCGACGTCGCCGGCAAAGCACAGCTCCATGGCACCGCTATGGGGGCTCTCAAGGTCAACGTCTCCGATTGCCGAGGAGTCGCCCGTCCCATCCGCCTTCCGTTCATCAGCGTTCCCAACCTGGGTCGCCACCTGTTTTCCGGGGGAACGGCAATGAAACACGGCGTAGGAGTTTTGTTTTGCGCCGAAGTCATCTTGTCTGGACATGGGGACTTTCCAAATTCCCGTTAACCCGGACGCCAACTGCGGTACGCTGTTTCAATTCGACCTGGCCATCGCTGCTGAAAGCGAGGCCACGCAGCATACTTTCCCGACTATTTCTTGATTGGATCTACCGCGGGGACGTGCCAACGTCACGGTCGTCCAGCTTACCTCTCCTACTGCTACTGCTGTTGATTCTACAACGGCTTCTTCGCAGCATCCAGCAATGGCCGCGGTCAAATCCGCCAAGGCTTCCGCCAATATCTGGCACAAGCGGTTGGGTCATCCGAGCGTGCAAATCATGGTCAAATTGGCACGCACGGCGGGTAGTGCGATGCATCTGCATGACTCTTTTTCGGCGTGCAATACTTGTCCCATCAACAAAAGCGTAATAAACGACCAGCCCAAGACTGCCATCAGCGACGACATCACTCAGCCGTGTCAAGTGGTCTGCACCGATCTCATCGGTCCTATCTCGCCCCCTGCCATCGGAGCCTACAGCTACATGTCCAAGTTCACCGACGTCTGCACGCGTTCAAGGCCGTCAACTTCATCGCTCACAAGAACGAAGCGCTTTCTTCCGTCGTCAACTTCACACAAGATGTGTTTATTCCGCTCGGCCTTAGTGCTCGGCGTTTTCATACGTACAACGGGAAGGAGTATGTCATCAGCGACTTCCGCGACTACTGCAAGACCACCGGCGTTGCGCAAACTTTCACAGCGCCCCACACGCCGCAACAACACGGTATTTTCAAGCGCGACGGCACGACCATCATGAACATGACGCGCTGCTTACTGCATGAGGCGCGCCTCACTAAACACCTGTGGGGGGAGATTTCTGCTAAGTCGGTGTTATTGATTAACCGTCTCCCGCACAAGGCGCTCAAGAGGGACACGCCGTACTACCGCATGTTAGGCAAGCATGCTGATCTTTCTTTCCTGCGCGTCATCGGCGCTCGTGCGTTTGTTCACGTCGAAGGGGACACCACAAATCTACAGCCTAAAGCGTGGGAGGGAGTTCTTGTGGGATACAACAACGACAGCCCATCTTTCCGCGTCTATGACAGGGAGACAAGGCGCACCACCAGCTCTCGCAACGTCACTTTCATCGAGGAGCCGCAGGTTTTACTGCCTGCCGCCGACGAGTCGGGGGATCCCGACTTTGACGTCGAAGCCGAACCCCACTCGCCGGATGAGGACATCATCAACAAGGGCATCTTGCTCTTTGAGCAAACGGACACCACGGCATTGGACACCGGCTTAAGCGACACCAACTGCAGCAGCAGCTCCGCCGCTCAAGACCCACGTGCGGACTAGATCAATTCGCGCGCCTGCCCTCATCGGTCAACAAGGACCTCCCGCAGCCAGACAGCACCAATTCCAATTAAGATCGACCTCTTCACCAACTCAACCTAGCTACCATCGCCTCCACTCAAGGCCCACTACACCGAGTACATCGGGGCCGTCGGCATCGACAATGTTCTTCCGCCGGCCTCAATCAAAGTGCCCAACACGTACAAGCAAGCAATGGTCTCACCTCACGCAACCCAATGGGAGAAAGCCATGCGCAAGGAGCTCGATAGCCTCAACGGTCATGAAGTGGCCGTCCTCATCCCCTTCTCCTCTGTCCCGCCGGCTATTCCGTCATCGGCACGCGACGAGTCTACCGGGTCAAGCCGGACAGCAGGTTCACGGCAAAGGTAGTTGTTCAAGGTTGGGCTCAACAGCACGGCATCGATTGCTTCACTACTTTCGCGCCTGTGTGTCGGACCAGTAGCCAGCGTGTGCTACTGGCTATCGCTGCATCTCACGGGTGGCCCGTTGTGGCGATGGATGTTCAAACCGCGTGTTTCTCAACGGAACTCTATCGGAGAATCTGTACACGAAGCAAGCGCCAGGACTCGAGAAAATCGACAGCAGCACTGGCAGGCCGTACGTCTGGATAATGAAGAAAAGTCTACACAGTCTGCAGCAGTCTCCAAGCGTCTGGAACCTCACGATCGACAGGGATCTTCGCCGCAAGGGCTTTACACCGACTGCACCTGACCCTTGTGTCTATGCAAAAGGCAGTGGGAACAGCTACGTTATGCTGACTCTGTTCGTGGACGCCATCTTGCTGACCGGTCCTTCCGAACAAGTTTTTCAGGGGGTTCGCCGGGACCTACAGCAGTCGTCCACGATGACCGACATGGGGGAAGCTACTCAGATCCTCGGCATCGACATCAAGCAATACCTGGCCAACGGGACCATCACTCTCAGTCAAAAGCGCTACAATCGAGGGCGCACAAAAAAAATGTTTTGGACACCTACGTACCGATTTTGTTTTTCGCCCTTCCAGAGGGGGGAGGAGTGTACAAAGACCCCATCCCCGGCCCATTACGCCACATAATTCCCTATGCAAAGAACCCCCATTCTAAATCCTATAAAATGTAGGGGCAGCGACCTTGCAGCGACAGGTATTAGACTAGACTATATAGGAGACAAGCAGCCCCCCGGTCGCGCAGCAGCAGCCTGCGTACCAGCTACGCACAGCGCAGAGCAACGGAGAAAAAGGGAGAGAGCAAGAGAGAGTGGTCACAATGAGCACAGCCTCCACGGTGAAGGGACCTCTGCTACAACGCTTCTTCGACAAAACAGCTTGGATACAAAGCGTCTGCGGAAAGCCAGCCGATGGCGAGGACTTCAACTGCTGCAGCGGGGCCAACTTCGGTGACGGTTCAGGAATGGACGAGGGCCAGGCCATTGAGCATGAATGTTCGCCACAGCACAGAGAGTGAGTGGAGAGGGATGAGGGCTGTAGTGTGATATTGGAGGGTATCGCGTACCTCGCAGCAGCAGCAGCGGCAAGCACTGGAAAGTCAAAACTCTGGTTTATCATATATTTAAGTGCTCACCATCGAGCAGTGTGTGTGTCGTGCTGCCTCCTCCCCAATAACTGACAACACCAGCAGCAGCAGAAGCCTAGCCTTGGCAGCAGCAGCAGCAGAGCAGCAATACCAGAAGCCGTAGCCGCATGATCGAAATCGCCGAAAGAAACGCGCACGAAATGCGAACCAACTAGGTTATCTCGCGTCCATGTTGGTCCCTGCACGCCTTTCGCATGCGAGCAGAGCACTTTTGCCTATCAGAAAAATCGCCGGGAAGACCAGCAGCGGCAACTGGGTGTGCAATAAGTGCAAGCGCGATTTCGGACGCAATATAGAGCAACTGAGCCGGACCCACGTGGAGACTCATGAACAGTCGCTCCAACACAAGTGAGGACTTGTGAGGATAGCAGTTGTTGCATTAGCTAGCACAAGCAGTTTCGATAAAAAGTTAAAGAACGTCAGTTGTGAGTACAACCGATTGAATGATTGAAACTCAACTTTGCAAGCTGCGTGGTACATTAGACCTATGTTTTGTTATATGATATGGTTTTTGTGAAATAAACCTGGTTGTTAATACACTGCTTCACAATTTTTACGAGAGGTCGTTTGCGCGTGTTCAGCAGTTTGGGAACTGCCACGCTGGACGTATTTTCGTCGCGCAATGTATGCGGCTGCAGGCCTTGTCGATGTGTGTATGTGAAAAGCAGGAGCAAATTCGTATTTTCGTTCCACGGCTAATTAATTGCTATTGCTCATGTCGCAAGTTGCATGTCGACCAACGTGTGTCGACAGGGGTGCTGGTGCCGCGGCGGCGGTGGGGAGCGGGCGCACATCGCTGAGTTTTAACAATCCGAAGAGGGAGGAGGGGAAGGAGCAAGAGGAGGAAGAGCAAGAGGAGACGAAGGACATCAGCTCGAGAGGACGTTCTCGGACGAGGTAGAGGCGATTTGATCTTCTTGATGGCTAAGCAACAGAAGGGTGTCAGTACTTACACGAATATTCGGTGTTACACGTGGCGAAGTTGATGCCACCGCCGTCGGCTCATCGCGAGCCCGCCCTTCCGGTATTTCTGTTCCCCCTGACCTTTCGGGCAAGTTTGGACTGATGATATGATGTCTCCAGGCAGAACTAAACTATTTTGTTGTCTAATTTGTTTCTTCGCGCTTGTTTCGCGCACTATTGTATCGACGGTGGTCGCAGGAGTAAGTTGGAAGAAGCAAGCTGACGCGTTCGTAAGTCCTGAGGCGATGTGGGGGCAAGTTGGAGGGGTTTTTTTCCCCAAGCGCGGCGCTTGCCCATCATTTATTACTTCTGACTACATTGACCACCTTGCATTGACGCAAGGATTTACGCACCTAAACAACCTAAAGTACTGTTTTGACGTTCCTTGCTCTTGCAATGTTGGCTTGCTTGCCAAGCCTTTTTGTTAGCCAAAGAGTGTGCAGCAAACCATCCATAGCGGCACAGCCAGAAACGATCCACCAAGCACGCAAACAAAGCAAAAACAACTGTTTAAAAAAAAAAAAAAAAACGGGTCTCGGGGCGGGGAGGGGGGTTGGTGTGCGGGATATCTTTGCTTGTGCGCCCTTGCTACAGCTCAAGTGTTACAAGATGGACACAGCAAACCCTGTCCACACTCCTGCGACGCCAGCGGACCTGCAAGCTTCGGACGACAGCCCGCTACTCTCCGACACGGCCAAGCGGGACTATCAAAGCGCCGTGGGATCGCTTATCTTTCTCATCAATTGCACTCTGTTCGATATCGCATTCGCTACCATGCAAGTGGCCAGGCACATGTCTAACCCCGCGGGAGATTCATCTCGGTCAAATGAAGCGGATTTTTCTCTATCTCCGCAAGAGGCCAGCTTTATCCCTGCAGTACAAGAAGAGTAGCCGTTTCGACCTCACCTGCTACTCGGATGCAAGCTACGCTACAACCAAGGAATACCGTAGCGTCACTGGATCAATAGTGTTTCTAGCTAGAGGGCTCATCCACTTCGGATCTCAAGTCCAGCGCATCACGGCTACCTCATCAAACGATGCCGACATTATTGCTATAAACACTAGCGCTAAACACGGGCTCTATTTCACCTCTTTAATGGGTCTTTAATGGGCGACTTGGGCTGGAGCAAGCTGCTGAAGTTCAAGCTACCCACCGAGAACCAGAGCGCCCTCGCCTTGATCTCCACAGGGAACTTCATCAACCGGTCAAGGCACATAGCAGTTCGATACAGCTCTCTCCGGGACTGGGTTCGTTCCGATCAAATCTCTCTTGATCACGTACCGACGACCGCGATGGTAAGCGACATCCTCACCAAGCCTATAGTGCGTGAGCTCCGAGACAGCATCATCGGCCAAGTGCGGCAGTTCGTCAAGTACAGCACCCGCGCATGTATCGCGCATGAGTGGGGGGGCTGCGAACCTGTACTTCAAGTGGGTTGATACCCCCTATGCAACCTGCGTCGTCATTTTATTGTGCCGCATAACCGAAACCGTCGGGAGTTTGCACGACATCTTCTGCGAATTGTTTCTTCGGTTCGTCGTGCGAGGGGAAACTTCTACATAACTGCCACGGTACTGCGTCGACCCGACAGCCACGATGACTGCACAAAAGCATCTGTCCGAGCACAAGACAACTACCCGACCGGATCAATTGCAAAATCGTGACATCATTGCTGTAGCGGTTACCCCTCTTTGGTCCCAACGTACTTTTCCCTTTTCCATCTCTTTTTTCCTTCTTTTTTGCCCTGCGCACCACCATCACTATCATGCCTTCAAGACCTGCCAGCTGCAACCGCTACCAACACTGCCAAGAACGGCAAGCTCTTCGCCGCCAACGTCAGCGTCTTGAGCAACAACAACGACAGCAACAGCAGCATCGCAATCTACGATCGCTGAGCGACCGTTTCGACAACATGTCGTCCGGAAGCGTGCAGCAAGCCGTGCAAAGGGAGTACCGCAGCGGCGACGGCTTCTGCACCGGCAGCGGACATCCTCGTTACATCTTGAGGGCCGTTCGCGTGGTCAACCCAGCACCGTAGCGACCTCTCCAATAGCTACCGCAGAAAATCCTCCGAACCGAAGACGACATCTTCGGCATCTTTTGGGGACACCAGTTTCCCATCTTCGGGAAAACAAGTGTTGACAGGGCACAGACCCTTGTTCAGTTTGAGTACTTGCTTACAGCAGTAGTTTCCAGTGTTGAGCAGGCATAGGCAGGACACACCTTTGCAACGACACCTCTGCTAGACTTTTCAACATAGTAGTAAGTACAAGTACATGTTGGAGAAGCATAAGAAGGATACATCTTTGTAACGACACTTCTGCTAGTACATTTCAACTTAGGGTAGCGCCTTGATTGAGTGCACTTGATTTGTTCTCTTGATTTTTGTTTCAAGTGAATTAAACACTGTTTCTACAGCAGTCTAGCCGATTTTCTGTCTGTTCCTGTGGTCAGAGTATCTCGCACTCTTCTTGACTTGTATTCCCTTCATTGAATGGATCTTGTCTGCGTGACTTCCATTGCGGGAGGGTGTTGGAATATCCAATGTTCTGTCATCAGTATTGGTACTGCTGTAAGCTACCATACTTGGCCCTTAGCCATATGAACCCAGTAACTAATACTGGAATAATATTCACCTATTTGTATTGAGTGACCGGAAACTTGTAGGTATAGTCTAGACTACATTGCGAGTTGTTCGTTCAACAGACAGTTATGTAAGTCTGTTAGATGTCGTTTGTCAATGCGGTATTTAGCATGCAAAAGTCTCAGCAGTAACAACTTGGATATATGATGCACAGTAGCTTACTGGTTAGTCATATCCAAAAGTTGGCGCATGTAGTACGGACGAGCAATGCGGGGTTATCAAGTAAAGGCGGCGGAATATGGTACGAATATGAACATTCATGGAATATGATTTTAGCGTGACTGTCGGGACGTTGACGTAGCTAAGCTCCCACAAGCAAACCTCAGGGTACGTTGCCATAGGTACGGTAGACCACTAGCATGCCTCAGCAAACGTTGCTGTGGGTAGATCAGAGAACTACCCGCAGGGCACATCTGTCCGTAGCATACGAATTGTGCCGTCTCGATCAGGTGATGGCCAGACCCTCCTCGATCACTCCTCATCTGTCTCTACCTTTCGGCCACCTAAGTGCCAATCCAAACCATCTTCTGTTTTCAACCTATACCCAATTGATATCACGATCACTCTGTAAGCCTCTGCACCCACACTGATCCATACAGTGACTAGTGCCAGGGATACAACCTACACAGGTTTACATCCCCACATTGCACACGTTGAGACGTCATCGTACGTAGCGATTGTACTTACGCTACTACCGCTGTAGCATGCTTCTCTTATATGAGAGTGTCATCGAAAGAGTACTACTGCTGCACCCTTTAGCAGTGTAGTACGTACCAGATGCCTAGTCTACTGTGCGTGCACCGCGTACTTGTGGTGCCTGGTATGATATGGCATCTTCTAATATATCTCGCCACGTACCTGGTATCAAAATGCAGCTCGTATGTACTGTTTCTTCTACTGACGCGTCGTTGTGCACTTGGACGCAAAAGCGCCTACAGCAACTTGCTGTGTTCTGTATAATTGTCCTCGGTCGTCTTACCGCTGTGCAGCTGTGTCGATGGTCACTTACGTGTCGACTGCACGCTTTTGAGTTGCAATCAGTAGGTGACCAGTGCCAACTATTTCGACGTGACCCCGCCGCTTAGTGTTGGACGGGGTTTAGCAACGTGTGCATCATCGAGCCTGAACCATGTAAGATTGCGGGGGGACGTAGTTATCAGGACCATATACTGCTGGCTAAAACAGGGGGAAGTATAGTTTTTTTCGTATGCCGTGGGTCGTTGTTACTATGGTTCTACGTAACAGTGGCTGCTGCTGTATACTGTGCTACTTCGGGCCGAGGAAATGCTCAGTTCGCGCCTTGTTTCTCATGTTGAATATTCAGTTGCGAGTAACCCCGTAACCCCATGATATGTGAACTTGATACCGCGTACACTTTTTATGTGCTCGCGTACCTGTAGGCACAGGCCTAAGACATTATCTCCTCAAAAATGTGCCAGGTAGCTGGGTGGTCCATCGTACATTTAGTTCGCAAAGTGCAATATGGCATGTAGTCTAGACTATGGTATTTGCTCTTATTTTGGGCGGGGGGGGATCGATGAAGCCGCCTCGTGTTGATTATAGAGATTTCAGGTCTCGTCGCACTGTCTCGTTTCCTGCTGATGCTTCATTTTGGGCTCGATCACGGTGGTATTTCCAAGAGCCGGCGTGTATGTCCGCGTTGTTTGTGTGAAATCTTCCTTGTATCGGAGCGATCTGTACCTCCGCTTCTGATTTTTTTTTTGTTCGACGCCACACAACTTTCCGGCAGGCATGTTTTGGCGCGGCGAAGGCGATGAACGCCAATGGCAAAGAAAGGCGTGCAGCTGGAACGGTGCGTCTGCTTCACCCTCGCTTGACGTGCGATTTGACCAGGGGCCGAGCTCTTGGATGATGCCATTTACCAAGCGTTCCTGTAGACCGTAGCTTGACCCAACGGCGCCTTCAGTGTTTTTTTAGCACTATTTCCTGTTGTTGTCGTACTCGTATTCTCTTGCGACACTTTCTATTTAGCAGTGGCAGTTGTGTCGCGAGTACCTTGGAGTACAAGTAAGGCGGCTTGCGTGCTTGTGAATGTTGTCATTTCCGACGACGGATATGCATTGTGGTAGCCAACATGCGGGGTGTCGCTTACTACTACAGGAAACTAGCAGTGGCAGAAGCCTTCGTTCCCTATATATGCTTGAAGGTGCAGCGCGAGTGGTATTGCTTGGGTGTTTGGGTGTTGACGTCTGATTGGCGTAGTCTATGTTGTAGCAGGGACATAATATTGGGCATTGCGCAACGTGCTACTACAGGTGTTTTTCATAGCACGCGCTGGTGGCAATGGCGTCTGGTATAAAGCGTGCACTTAATCAAGAAACTCTAAGTGTTGTCGAACTATTTACGAATCGGCGTCAGAAAGTTTCGTGATCTGAACGTGTGCTTGCTCTAACGCGTACGCCTTGGCTGTGTACACGTCGGGCAAAACACGACAATGAATGGCTGCTGCTCTGATGAACACACAAATAATGAATGTGGCTGGTCATCGAGATGAGGCGATGTGAACCTAAATGACTGATGCGCGCTAAGGTCACCGTTGTATAGACTATATTATGAAGAATAAAATACACATATAATGGGAGCAGGTACAAGTTACTCCGGGATGTATAACTGATGCTTACATGCTAGCACGGAAGCCATGACCCGCAGAATGATATCATAAAAGAGGAAAGTACACTCAACCTGTGAGATAGAATATTTTGTCGAAACTCATCTTTGCAGGTTGTGTGTGACACTCCGATCGCGCGTATTACTGTTAAGGTATTAGTGGGGTATTAGTCCGTTTGACCACTTGCAAAAGGTTAACCAATAGCTTACCCAAACTAAGCCTTATAACACTCTCCCCCCCTGAAACGGCGGGATAGCAGGTCGGCCGGATATACGGCGGACCTCTGTCAACATCCAAGCCGTTTCATTTCCTGGGTATACCGGGGAGAGTATTTTTCAAGTTCGCCATGGGAAAATCTGAAAAAGTTTATTATGGTGGATGTGGGGATCGAACCCACGACCCAAAAGTCCATGGTCCTGCCGACGACGCCATTTGTTAAGGTATTAGTGGGGTATTAGTCCGTTTGACCACTTGCAAAAGGTTAACCAATAGCTTACCCAAACTAAGCCTTATAACATTACGGGTTGTGTTGTCCTCATTAAGGATATAGGTCGGTGACTCCCCTTGCAACTACGGTGTAGCTATCAGGGTCAATAGGGTGATGTTAGGCAGTCTGTGCGCGGAAACTATAAAACCCGTTTCTGAGGGGGACAAAATGTGACAGGTGTGGAAGGAATTGCATCCGTGAATCCTGTGAGTCGAATAAGCGGTGAGGGGAGGGCGGAGTTTTAAAGAACGTCGGGGCCTCTGGTTTTGATCACAAGGACGCTGTGTTGGAGGGGGGGGGGGGAGGGGGGGGCGGAGCAGCTCAATTTGTGCGTGGAAACTATAAATCTTTCAACGGGACAAATCTGACTGTTGAAAAAAAAAACACCAGTTTATCAGGGGGGGGGGGGGGGGGGGGGGCGGCAGCTCAATATGTGCGTGGAAACCTTACATTCTTTCAAGGGGATAAATGTGACGGTTTTGGAGGAATGCACCAGTTTATCATATATATCCTGTAAGTCGTACAGCAAGTGAGGAGAGGGCGGTGTGTTCGAGGAGTTGGGTTGGGGGGGGGGGGTAGGGGGATGGGGAGGTGGGAGGTGGGGAGGCGGGGGGTGGGGAGGCGGGGGGTGGAGGAGGAGGGATCGGGGCGGGGGGGGGGTAGGGGGAGGAAAGGGCTTTAGGTGGCATAGGTGTAGGGATTTGCTATACGTGTGGTGCTAGGTCCAGGCGATTGTGCGGGTGGTGAGGAAGGAGGGCCGTTGGGGGCGGTGGGGGGGGGGGGGGGGGTGAGAAGCAGCGGCATGGATGGCTCTAGAATGATAATGAGGTGATATATCCAGTGCGTGCAAGTGTTTATTACTCTGGCGGATTTCGATATTAGTGAGGCATATGAGCAAGAGAGAGCAAAAAAAAGAAAAGGGGGAGTTTTTAAGAGGATTAGGTCACGTATAATATTCAAATATACTCCGGTTGTGAGATCAAAGACATGTAGGGGCTTGTTATACGCGTGGTGCTAGGTCTAGGCGATCGTGCGGGGGTGGGGAAGGAGAGGGCGTTGGACGGGGGGGTTGGGGGGGGGGGGGAAGGGGGGGGGGATAATGAAAACTGCGTCATGGATGGTCAGAATGATAATGACGCGATATCAACTGCGTAGAGGTGTTAATTACTCTGGCCGATTTCGATTGTAAGTATGGCGTTTGAACAACCTGGGCAGAAAAAAAAGGAAAGGTGGTAGCGATCGGGGGAGGGGGGGGAAAGGGGTGGGGCGTTTGAACAAGAGGGGTCGGGGGGAGGTGGGGGGGTGGCGCGGGCGGAACATTTCAATATGTGCGCTGAAACTATGAAATCCTTAAAGGGGACAAAGCTGATGGTTATAGCAGAAGACATCCCTTTATATAATCTGCCTGGTAATGTTTACTATTCTAGAAGGTTTGATGTTAGGTGCAGTATGCAACCCAGTGTTTCGGCGTAGTAAACAACGTGTTAAATCTTCATAATTTTTTATTGTACATGGATCGAAAGATATAACATTTGTAGTTAAGATTATTTTCTGACATCGCCTATTGTAAGAAAGAGATACTTATTGCCAAATACGGCAGGCGAGGTGATGTGGTCATGCAATGTCATGGCCATCATGTAGTTACCACTGTTTTCTGACATAGCTAATAAATTGAAAGAGATACGTATTGGCAAATACAACAGGCGAGGTGATGTGGTCATGCAATTTCAATGTCACCGCCATTAAGCACGAGAGGGAGAAATACGAATCGTCAGTATTTTGAAAAGAACGCTTGGTGTACACGCGCTCAACTACGTTACGCGACGTTGGTCATACTTTGCTTGGCATAGGTTGGGAGGCGATCATGCAGACGGTACGTACGAAATACCCTACGTAATGTGTTGGTAGTGTGATTTATCGCAATTTTGATATATCTGCCTGTTCTTCCTTTTCAAAATAATACTGTCTCAAAAGTACGAATTCACCATAGATACGTGATTTTTACCGTGCCAATATGGGGCTCTGAGGTTGCGAATTCTGAGACAGATATACATCTTACAAATACAGCAAACGAGGTAGGCATGCGATGTGACCACTATTTAACGCGAGGGTGACTTTACTTCGTCAGGCATATGCTACTGCGTTTGGTAGAGGTTATGTCACGTGGGCATGCGATGTTGACCACCGCTAATGAACGCGAGGGTGACTTTACTTCGTTAGGCATGTGCTACTGCGTTTGATATGGTAGAGGTTGTCTGGCAATCATGTACTCGTAAACGGATGGAGGCACGAAATACCCTGCGTAACAGGTTGGTCGTGTGGCCAGTCGCAGTGTTAACATATCTGTCTGTGTACTTAGTTTTCACATTATTATTATAGTCTATAGTGTACGATTATACGTCCTGTTTTCTCCCCACTGTCGAAGATGTTGTGGTCCTGTAGATGTCGCGTCCATGTCTGGTGCTCTTGTTAGTAGTGCTCATGAAAACATGCCCTAACGTGTAGTAGAATATCGCTGAGTGGTGTTCCTTTCCTTTACATCAAGCCAGGTAGTATAATATGCCAACGCAACCGCTTGCTTGAAAACGACAAATAATTTATTCACACACCTACCTGACACAGAGGAGACGCGGCCCGGAGAGTGTTCAGTATACCTACGGTCAGGAACAGGTTATCGCGCAGCGCAATTGATTTTTACTACCGCTCCTCACTCCACTTAAGACACTACGGGCATGCGTTGGACCAATTTTGTTGATGCCCAAAACGAATTGCAAAAGGGGCGATGTGGTGGGCTAATGCTATAATAACTTGCGCTGCTGCGATTACCCCGTCTCTCGTTCTGTTTGTTCTTGCGTTCTTGATGAACCTGTCATCTGGCAACGAGCAGTTTTGACGCATTTTAGGTTTTTGTAAAGACCTTCTATGTGGTGTTTCTGACTCGT
This sequence comes from Undaria pinnatifida, assembly GCA_012845835.1. Lineage (NCBI taxonomy): Eukaryota > Phaeophyceae > Laminariales > Alariaceae > Undaria > Undaria pinnatifida. The sequence continues at coordinate 13,079,683 of JABAKD010000011.1, forward strand.
AGGGACCTCAATTTGAAACCCAGGGTATAGACTATGGGTTCTATCTTTGTTTGACTGGGCGTCATATGTGGTCGTATATGTGGTTTTAGTGTGTCGTGTGTCCGCGTGGTTTCTGCTACACGTGTATGTTTTGGTTAATGTTTTAGACTTCGTTATCGTATTGTTTCAAAGTGGTGCTTTCCGCGTGGGTGTTGCTACACGTATATGTTTTGGTTAATGGTCTAGACTTCGTTATCGTGTTGTTCTGGAATGGTGTTTTCGAATACATATTGTTTGTATCCGCGTGGTTGTTGCTACACGTGTACGTTTTGGTTGTTGTTCTAGACTTCGTTATCGTATTGTGTCAGGGTGGTGTTTTCGAATACAGTGGTGTTTTCGAATACATATATGACTAAAATCATCCTGTTGACCCTGATAGCTACACTGTAGTTGTAAGGGGAGTCGCCGACCTATATCCTTAATGAGGACACACAACTCGTAATGCGCGCGATCGGAGTATCACACACAGCTTGCAAAGATGAATTTCGACGAAATCTTCGATCTCACAGCTGGAGTGTATTTTAATTTTTATAATATTATTTTGTGTCATGGTTGTTGCTACACGTGTATGTTTTGGTTCACGTTCTAGATATCGATATGGTGTTGTTTCAGAGCGGTGTTTTCCAATACGTATTGGTTTATAGTGGTTGGGGGGGAGGGGGGGGGGGGGGGGCTGTTGTATGTATAGCTCCAAAACGTATTTATGTACGCCCCGAGAGAAACTAACTGCTTCAGGGGGGGCTAAAAACGAAGTTAATAAAATATAACGCATGTTCGGAATGTCATGTCGCCTGTGCTTCAGGCGAATGATTTGAAGTTCCTCCTGACAAAAACATAAACCCCTCCGATTCCCATCAACCAAGTTCCTCCATTCTTCACCTGGAATTTCGATGTTGATAGCACCCAGGCGTCTCGCGGACTACACAAATATATTTACTAGGCAGCTGGTAATCACCAGGAACGCATAGAACGGCGAACATGCGACGCACGCAACCGTCCATCGCTTTGGAAAATAGTACTTCAAGCCGCCGCGGTGTCGTTTGCAAGTGGAGGATTACTAAACTCCACGCGCATACGACATGAAACCAAAGGCATTGTGGCGTCACTAGTTGTGTTTTGGTTGTGCCACCATCGCCACATGAAATAAATATCCAAACAGCCGCACGCTGCGCCCACGGGGCGCATCCGTCAATCTAAAATGTATTGCGTGTGTGGAACCCCGACCAGGGTTTCGTGTTGCGTAATTGTTTTCTGTGCAGAGCCCAAAACAAACGTGGTTGTACCACGGAGCAGGCAACACCCCGAAACACGCCAATAGTACAAGAGAACGAACACCCTCCTTTAGTTCCTCCCGCTTTCGCGTTTCATGTTCAAAATTAGGCACTTTGCCCGACATGTACGGTGTAAGTCGTGGTCACAAAAAAAAAAACGCCCGGATGGAAGAAAGAAAAGTACACCAAATCATGCGCACCGCGTAGTACCAACACGTAAGGGGGTGATCGTATTGGCTGCAGTGTACCATTCCGTCCGACTTTCAAAATATATCAGTACCAAGGAGTTTCCCGTATAAGGTACACCCGAAAAAAAAAGGACGAGAAGGGCACCAAGAAATAAATAAACCACGCGTGAGCTCAAGTCGAAAACAATACAAACGATATACGTGCCACATTTACATACATGAACTTGGGTTCGAGACAACACACACCCTTTACCTACAGCCTAAGAGTGTTTTCACACCGACACCAATAACATTGCACATATCAGGAAAAACAAACGCCAAGGTTCCATGCGCCCCCCCCCTCCCCCCTTTCTTCCTTCAGTTCAGGCAGATCTCTAACGATTCGATCGACGTACAAATGGTTGCAATCCAACAAAAGTACGATAAATAAAGTTGACAACCCAGTCTGCAAACAAGCAGCTATTAAATAGCCCACTTGATTGCCCGAGCTTTTTTTACTTCTACGTTCGCCACCCTCGCTGCTGCCGCTCGGTGGCCTGCGTCTGTCCGCCTACCGCTGCTATCCTTGCCCTCGTTGCACGTCTTGCATAGGTACACTGCCCCCTCTTTCCCCTTACCAAACGAGCAAATGTCACACCAGCACAACCCACGAGTCTTCGACCTGTCACCGCCATCAAAGCGGCGGTTTTTCCGAGCGCGACAACGGTCACCCCAGCACACACGCCCGGACTGTGCCGCGTTGTTATGGTACGTCGCAACCACGACTGGTTGTTGAACCCTCCTCCCCCCCTGTTCCGCGTCGCCTACTTGGCATCTTGACATGAGTTCGTCAGCCAACCGCTGGTCCCACATGACGCGCTCCATTGCGCTGACTTTTTCCAGCAAAGTTCGGTACTCCGCGAGCTCTTCCAGCGAAAGAGGGGCGGTGACGGGGGCTGACGTCCTTCCCTCTCCTCCCAATGTGCTCGCTGCCAACCCTATTCCCGTGGTGGACGTTCCCGGCCCCTTATCCCCCGCCCCCGTCCTTTTGCCGGTCGCCGCTGCCGCCGTTCCCGCGGTGGGCGCTCTCCGCCCCGCCACCCCCGCCCCCACCCTCACCCCCGGCCCCACCACCCACGTCCGTGTGGTGGGCGCCCCCGGGTCCTCCACCCCCGCCCCCGTCCCAGTCCGCATGGTCGGTGCCGTCGCCCCGACAACCGGTGCGGCTGTTATTGCCGCACCAGCCGCCCCATTCGCCGCTGCCCTTGCTGCCACGACCGACGGCCCCGCCTCCATCGCCGTGGTCAGTTCCCGGATTTCGATCTTGCATTCCGCCAACAAGTCCTCCGCCCACTTCGCAAATAGAAGGTAGGCGTTGCTCACTGCTTGCGCAAACTTGTGGTCGAAGACACGCCGCCAGAAGAAAGTCTGCGGACGGTGCTGATGGGAATGACTCATGGGGTGCTGGTCTGCAAGATCCACCCCCCGCAGGTTAGGCTGTATTCCATTAATCATCCCCGCCTTCAAGCTCCTTGCCCTTTTTCTGCGGTAATAAAAGGGAACGTGAGTGAAAGGGTTAGATACGCATGAAAATAAATATTATTGCCTATCGCGTGGAAAACACCCGCACAGTGGGGACGTGTGCGGGGAATTCAGCCCTCGCGCATGTAACGTCGAGCCATCGCGTCTTTCTCATTCACGAGTAAAGATAAGCTGATGCTCTTCTCAAAAATGCCGGAGGTCCCCGTCTATGGTCACCACGGTCTCCAAAAATGACTGAGTGAAACGGGGCAGATTGGTCGAAAAAATAAAATAGTTTTTTGTGTCGCCTGATTTTGCCCGTCAACTACAGAAGAAGCATGCAGCGACGGCCGCCACCCCACCACCACCACCCCCGGGGATATGCGCGAAAGGTGGGAGTTGAAGTGGCGGTTGGTGTTGTGATGGTGGTCGTCCGAGGATATGTATGTTTGTTTGCTCTCTATAACAGCAGCATCTCGTTATCAAATTGAAAGCTTGTAGTGGCAGCAGCAGTGACTCCTACATCAACTCCGCGCATACGAAAGTCCAGGCACTCCGTACATGATACACCCTGGCTCGTGTCGAAAGTAGAAAAATTCCCTGGCCACGACGCCCGTCTGCAACGCCTACTCGAATGCCACACAATTCGTATGCTCACGACTCTTATGGACAGCGCAAGACAACGTCATAGCAAGAAACTCAAGTACGAGCCTCGGATGGAGGCCTAGCGACGAACATGCATCTTCCCCGATCATAAGCCTGGTAAAACAGGCTGACAACAGTGAGATGTCTTCGACGCAAGATTTGTCTGCCTTTTGCGGATGAAGTTTGAAAAATATATATTTAATACCTGCGTACGATTTGGTTTTGTACGAGCCGTTCCAGGTACTCTAAATCATGCCTGTACAATTGTCGTGCTTTCATGCTAGAAACACGCAGAGATGTATCGATGTCAAGCGCCCCAAAGCCGATGTAATGCTGCAACAAAGGTAACACGCTTCACGGAAGCCAACTGCTCACTATTTCGCAAAACGAGAGTGTTGAAGGTCCTGCCGTATATTACGACGGGCCCAGGCGATGTCTTCTACCTAATGGGCTGGTTTCACCCCATGTTTTCGCGTAACATTGGGGTCTAAGGAGTCCTAACATACCCAACAAACGAGGTACGAAGTGTAACTGTATGTAAAAACAATGCTACAAGTGAACACACGATGAGGTAACGTTTTGGAACGGTTTTTTCGTCGTCGACATTTGGTCAACAATGCCAACTCACTTGAACTCAAGCGGCACAAAGTCGCTCTCGAAGATGTGCATGGACGACATGAAGTGCACCACCTTGGAGTCCAACCATTCCACAACCGTCAGGTGTCCATTTCGCGCAAACAGCATGTCTCCGCAGTTGGTCGTGATCTCGTCGTTCTCCTTCCAGTACTGCAGAGCTCCACCCATGCCCATCCTGTTTTTTCGCACGGTGCCGACGGCGAAAATGTCGTGGGCAGCGAGGCAAAGGAGCAGCGTGGCGGATGTCAAGTAGTTGTCCATCGCGACGCACACTCCGGAGCCGTCCAGATGTTGCCCGAACTCAGGGCAAGCCTTCAAGAGCACGTGAAGTACCATCCGTGTCGTGCGCCCAAGGGGGCATTTTGCAGTCGGCCTAAGTTTTTTGTCGCCCCATGACCCACCATCCACCACATGCACATAGGCGTAGCCCGAAGGACAAGCCACAGCCCAACCCTTGATCCCTGAATCAAAAAGCGGCGCAGGTTCAACGTTATCATTCAGCCATGTAACGGACAAGGTGATGACGGTGAGAAGACAGCAGTGGCCAATCACAGAAATATATTGTACAGTTTACCCAGAGATAACGTTCGGATATAAAACAAAAATATAAGGTATACACAGCTTTTGGTGATGTTTACAGTGTCAGGCAAGGCCTACAGTGTTAGGCCAGATCGATCGGTGTTACTAACCCCAACTTTGGGGAGCGCGATCGGCCGAAGTTGGGTGACCGCTGGAGCATTCAGTTGAAACGCTCACCTGCATATGGCGTTGTACTATACACTTATGGGTAACACTTATATCATGCTGCTGTATAGACACATCGTATCTTACGGGTTGCGTGCTCGATACACGCCACTCGCGAAACAATCGTCGTACGCACAAGATTTCAACCTGCCAACAAAGAGCTCCATGCCTACCGATGGGTGTTTCGAACTACACGCGGGCTAACCCTCCCCTTCTCTCAGTCATATTTTCCCACGCCCATTTGTAAAGCGCCACCCATGTCTCGAAACCGCACTCACCGTGCTTAATTGGCTTCAGAGGGTTGAACCTCAGTATGCCGCGCATTGCGACTGCCGTGGACTTGATCATCTGCTCGTTGAAAGAAAGCCATGCGCCGGGGGTGACGATGGTGCTCCATGCGGTATTGAGAAGGTCCTCGAACTCCCTGCCGCAAATGTAAAAAATCATAACGCCACCTTCTCGGTTAGCATAGTGCAGCAACACACTCGTGTGCCGATCGAAAGCGTCATCGGCACATGTTAAGAAATATGAGAACTAAGGGTACCCACGAAGAGCGCGCTCGATTCTTGCTAAATGCGCGTACGGTATTTTTCTCACATTGCCAACTGTACCATGCAAAACCCAATACTGCAAGCGTTCTCACTGTTGAGTTTTTTGTATAGCGACGTGCGCCTGGGTGCGATTTTACTCGTGCTCGATTACACCGCGAACGCGCCTTAGGGTTAAGAAAGAGCGATATTAGACCACGAGCCGCACTGTAAGATTCTACAATGTACGATCGGCACGAAAACACACGTTCGATTTCCACAAGAAACAAATTTGGAGCCTCCAGGCCTCCAAAACCTATAAAGTTTATTCGTTGCTGTTGGGCAGATCGTGGCACGGTTTCACGTAGTTTGTTTTTTCGCGGACTGCATTGTACCGTGCTTTTTTTCCACGGCACCCCACCGTGCGAGACCACAAATCGAAATTCGAAGCGACCCCCCCCCCCGGTACGAGTACCGATTATTCGAGCACGTGCTTGGCATGTCTACACTATTTCTGTGCCTTGTACCCCTTGTACCCCTTGTACCCCTTGTACCTGATGTGGTGCTTGGAGTCGTAGTTTGGATGATCTTGACCAACCGGTGCTGCGGACGCCATGTGCAAGAACCTCGAGTAGAAGAGCAGGAAGAGGTCACGCGGCATGCAGCTCCGGACCAAAGGGTAATTGTCGTGTAGAGATACACCCCAGTGATCCGTCATCCGTCTTTTCTGTGTGATGCCCATGGTGATGAGGATACCCATCACGCCGTAGGCGTGCATCCGACCAAACCCTTGGATCTCGGTGCCGTCCACGATGATCTTGGGCACTTCGCAGTAGCCCTTCATGGTTGTCTTCGCCTCATGCCGCGCTTGCCTACGGTCGCTGTGTGTCGTACAGAAGCCTACGTACTCAGTAACCTGAACAATGGGGAGTGGCGGGTTGGGGCAGCGACGCATATGCGTGCATACGAGTTTAAGGCGCCGATTCCATTTGCAAGCAGGTGTAAATATTGTGCCGCATTGTCAACAGCACCATTTTACCACCGAACCGTACGCGTTCAATCTGGTCGCTTGGACACGAGGGTGGTCGTATGCATCAGTAGAAATCGACTGCCCCGTCCGTGCTTCCGTTCTACGTCGGTGACAGCGTTGTTCATAGCCCACCCTACGACATAGTCAACGTACTGTTTAGAGTATTGTACCACCTAACGACAGTGTGAAGAGCATGACGTGCGGCCCCTGTCGTCAAAAACTCTACTGTTCTGCGATGCATTTACCCGCATACTTCGAAGAACCAAGTATGCCCTCACCTTCTGTGCCAGGAAATCTACCACTTTCTTCGGGAAGCACAGGTCGAAGAACATCGCCGGAAACGCACCGCTCTTGCCCTTCACAGCGTTCCTCAACACATCCAAGCCCGCACGGTCTAGCCCCGGCAGTACTCTCTTCGTCTCCTCCGCCAAACCAAAGCTGTCTCCGCCTTTGTGTTTATTCCTCCGCTCGTACGCATCCTTGCTTTCGTTTTCCTTCAACCCCTCACTTTTCCACCCCCCATGCGCGGTTCCGTGATCCTCCTCGTCGTCCATGTCCTCGGCATTGTGCAGAGCTGGGTCAGACTGGTCGGCCGCCTGGGGATAGCATGTGTGTAGCAAGGGGAAGGGATTGAGGTAAACGAAACAGTTACAGCCGTTCGTTTGAGCAGTATGGTCGACCAAACAAAAGTACCAGCATTTTGTTCTCAACGCCAAACAAAAACCACTCTTACATGCCACAGCAGTATAGAGCTGTTTGCCGGCGGCAAAAAACAACATTTACATCTATCCCTTCATGTTCGGCGAGCCCAATCCATTTTTTTCCACTACCGTGGGTATCATGTTCAACACTTGCAACGCCCACTGCTTGCCACGGCTAAGCCCCATGCGGTAGGCGCGTCCGGGACTTGGTTGTACGTGTGAATAGTGATTTGATCTAAACCATACCAGGTACCAATGTAATCGGGAATATAAGAGCCAATCAAACGTTTATTAGTGAGCAAACAAATCATATAAACCCACGCGGGTTGATTTTGTTTTTTCTGTTATATACACGTCTGTACACCGCAAAAAAAAGCAGCCCTGTTGTATAGCCGCCCCCCCGTCCCCTCCCTCCCTCTAAAGACCACGACCAGTTCACACTGAACTAAAGCGACATACTCGTACCAGGTATACAGCAACTTCGGTATGATACCGTACCTTTTCTTTCTTCTTGAGCTCAAACACATCAAGGTACGCCTGCCGGTAGTTTTCCTCCGGAATCAGCGTCGCTGCGTCCTCGCGTTCACCCCTTGATACCGAGACAGCTGCGAACGCTCCATTGGTCGCCAAATCATCAACACCGCCTCCAATGCCATCATCATCAGACCCATAGTTGCCGGTGCCGACCTCCGCGAGCTCCGCTTCCCCCATCTCCCTCATCACAGCCGAAGATTTACCCTTTCGTTTTTGTCCACCCTCGCAGTGTCTCTTGCATCTCCCAGTGTTGGGTGGATTGGCGGCCGCATTGCACACAAAAGTTGCACGTTTTCCACGAGCAAAGACTGCGCCACATCTCGCGCGATCCACGGCAGGTTGTTGTTGATGTTGCTGTTGTTGTTGTTGTTGTTGTTGTTGTTGTTGTTGTTGTTGTTGTTGTTGTTGTTGTTGTTGTTGTTGTTGTTGTTGTTGTTGTTGTTGTTGTTGCTGCTGCTGCTGCTGCTGGGATGGTTTCTGCGGTAGAACAGCACCAAGGCCTGACGCCTGCTCGTCTGTCTCGAAGTTCCGCAGCCACGACGGAGCGGGTGGGTTTGTCCTGGGCCGTGGATTGCATTGCTGCGCTGGCCGGGGTGTCTCTCTCGGTGGGGGCTGAGGCGAGGCCTGCTGCGGTTGTGTGGTGGGCGTGGCTACTTGCGGTAGTCCCAGCGGTGAGGATGATGTACGTGCGGGGTCGCAGGCCTGGGTCCACAGGGCATCCGTGGCGAGTGTGTCTTTACCTGAGTTATCATCCATGTTATCATCAAGCTCCAAGTCGTCCCTGCTAGTCGTGTGGGGTGTAAGACGTGCAGCTCTCGAGTTGTGTGCCGCAGGGTTTATACACGTACAACTCCTGTATATCAGGTAGGGGACGTATGTGTATCGTCCCCTACCGCGAATAGCCTGGGTTTTTCACTACAGCTGCAGTATCGAAACGGACGAACGATCCCAAACCGCAACACAGGGGGTTATAAATCCTGCGAAGGGGGCTCTGTGGTTAAAGTTGATCCTTAATCCTGCAGGCAGCAAGCCAGTTTTCATTGATTGTCTCACACACCCCACCCGCCCCACACAACGATATCACCTCCCCCTCCAAACGCTCTTACATCAATCACCACCCAGCCAAGTAGGGCACGGACACGAGGTAGATGCGGCTGCGCCACCATAGCTAGGCCGGGAGGGCCCTCTCTCGGCTGTGCTGTGGTGGGCTACTACTACTACAGCCAGCTGCTGCTGCTGTCTTCTTCGCGTTTGTCGCCATACACATTTGTGCTCTTGTCTTTGGTTGTGTGTGTCGTCACACGCCCGCCCTCGTTTTACTCATAATAATGTATGTGTCTCGCGTTTGCCGTTACAATCGTGCGCAGCCGCGTCCTAGCGGCAGATGGCAACCACGTGTGAAAGGCTGCCGGACAGCAGCACGGGTGAAGTTCTGTGAGGGGGTGCGCACGTGCGTGCGCACACGGTGGCACTACTCCAATGCATCTCGAGGATTGCCCATACAAGATGAATGCCGTCTATACCCCAGTTTTTAGGACACAACATACCGATCTACGAAGAAGGCGCATTGATTTCGGCTGTGGTCACAGCAGCCATGCCAGAGTGTTGCCGGAAATTTCCGCCAAGAATTTTCCCATAAATTCGTGGTGGGCATACTTTTATAGTGATGGAAAAAATGGTTTCAAATTTCATCGCAGGCATCAATCCTATCGGACCTGGAAGGCGTTATTCACTCTCGAATATATTAAACCCGAACGATCCCAAACCGCAACACAGGGGGTTATAAATCCTGCGAGGGGGGCTCTTTGGTTGAAGTTGATCCTTAATCCTGCAAGCAGCAAGCCAGTTTTCATTGATTGCCTCGCACACCCCACCGCCCCACACAACGATATCACCTCCCCCTCCAAACGCTCTACATATCACCACCCAGCCCTGTAGAGCACGGACACGAGGTAGATGCGGCTGCGCCACCATAGCTACGCCGGGAGGGTCCTCTCTCGGCTGTGCTGTGGTGGGCTACTACTACTACTACAGCTGCTGCTGCTGCTCTGTCTTCTTTGCGTTTGTCGCCATACACATCCGTGCTCTTGTCTTCGGTTGTGTGTGTCGCCACACGCCCGCCCTTGTTTTACTTATCATGTACGAATGTGTCTCGCGTTTTCCGTGACAATCGTGCGCTGCCGCGTCCTAGCGGCAGATGGCCACCACGTGTGAATTGAAAGGCTGCCGGACAGCAGCACGGGTGAAGTTCTGTGAGGGGGCGCGCACGTGCGTGCGCACACGGTGACACTACTCCAATGCCCAATGCATCTCGAGGATTGCCCACACAAGATGCATGCCGTCTGTCCCCCAGTTTTAGTACACAGCATCCCGATCTACGAAGAAGGCGCATTGATTTCTGCTGTCACAGCAGTTATGCAAGAATGTTGCCGGAAATTTCCGCCAAGAATTTTCCCAGAAATTCGTGGTGGGCATACTTGTTTAGTGATGGAAAAAAAAGGTTTCCAATTACATTGCAGGCATTGTTCCTATCGGACCTGGAAGGCGTTATACACTCTCGATTTACTCTACAACCACCCTATTTGTTAATATTTTTTTACTCTACAACCACACGTCCCCCTTTAATCTATTGCGATCCCAAAGAAACCGCACGACTTTCATTCGAATTTACATCGCAGGCATTATTCCTCTCGAACCTGGAAGGCGTTATGCACTCTCGATTTCCTCTGATACAACCACCCCCTTTTATTCGTTTACTCTACAACCACCCCCTTTTATTCGATCATTAAAGTATTAAACCCGAACGATCCCAAACCGCAACACAGGGGGTTCTAAATCCTGCGAGGGGGGCTCTTTTGTCGACGTTGAACTGATCCTTAATCCTGCAAGCAGCAAGCCAGTTTTCATTGATTGCTTCACACACCCCGCCCGCCCCACAAAACGATATCACCTCTCCCTCCAAACGCTCTACATCAAATACCACCCAGCCCTGTAGGGCATGGACACGAGGTAGATGCGGATGCGCCACCATACATAGCTGTGGTGGGCTACTACTACTACATACAGCCAGCTGCTGCTGTGTATTCTTCGCGTTTGTCGCCATACACATCCGTGCTCTTCTTGTCTTTGGTTGTTGTGTGTGTCGCCACACGCCCGCCCTTCCTTGTTTTACTCATCATGTGCGCGGCCGCGTCCTAGCGGCAGATGGCGACCACGTGTGAAAGGCTGCCGGACAGCAGCACGCGTGAAGTTCTGTGAGGGTGTCTGTGAGGGTGCGCGCACGTGCGTGCGCACACGGTGGCACTACTCCAAAATTCATCTCGAGGACTGCTCACGCACAACAAGACGAATCCCGTCCGTCCCCCAGTTTTTCGGACACAACACCCCGATCTACGAAGAAGGCGCATTGATTTCTGCTGCCACACACAGCAGTTATTATGCGAGAATGTTGCCGGCAATTTCCGCCGAGAATTTTCCCAGAAATTCATGGTGGGCATACTTTTATAGTGATGGAAAAAGAAAGGTTTCCAATCACATCGCAGGCAGTATTCCTATCGAACCTGGAAGGCGTAATACGCTCTCGATTAAAAACAGCAGTAGTAGCAAAACCTAATCAATAGTAGCAGCAGTGGACACTAGGCCTGCAATGAACTTTGTACATCGTACAAGGGCTTCGCTCGCGGGTGGCTGGACGCCGCCCGCTACGCTCGCGGAAGGAGAAATTGACATTCAGTAGAAAGGCGGGGAAGAAGCACGAATGGCGCAACTGGCGACTTGAAAATGCCACCAAGAGGTCCATATATAGTACAGCGGTAAAAGATGGAGACGATTGTGAATATGAGTTAGTTATTATCATTCATTCGCCCAGTCCATGATGGACACGTCGGAGGGCTTGCTTGGCATATATATCCTTCCACCTCTCAGGTAGCACCTGTACACTTATCAATTGCTCTTTCTCTAAGTCGATCATCAATAATAAACTATCGCAGTGCATAAACATCAGGCACGCGCTTGTCAAGGATAGAGACAGGAAAACTACAACTTAAGATGTAAAGGAGCGCAGTGCCAAAAAAAACATGCTGGAAGCAGGAACTTGAACGCACACACCGCAAATATGTGACGTACATTTTATTTGTACTCCCAAGGACGAAGAGCATGCATTTAGGCATAGTCTAGTGCTCAAAAAACGATGCTGGTATATAGAAACCAAAACTTAACGTTCTATAAAGAACGTGCTGTCAACATTGCTTCCGAAGGAGCATGCAGGCTTGCTTGGACTCCTCCTCAGCGGAGGTACCCAGCACCTTGCACTCTTGTTTTTTGTCGATGATCTTGTGGATCTGTCCACAAACGTTGAAGCATAGCGGGAGGACGTCGATAAGTATGTGTAAAAAAAGTATTCGTACTTCTCTCCAGCAGACGTCGTAACCATCCAAACTATTGGAGCTCCTCCTTTCGTTGTTAGTAATTGTTGTGGTATTGTTGTACTTGGTCTTAGTCCTCAGAAGAAGAGCCGCACTGCATATATCCGCATGCAATCCCCTAGTCTCGAGCAAGAGACATGGATGTCTCGAATATTAATAGGGACTCGTGACACACAGGACGCAAGATAAGAGTAGAACGTATCTCGATGTCGAACGCCCTCTTCTTGGCACCGTGGGAATGGAATGCGGGAGGCATATCGAGCAAGTGGTCGCCTGCCTTCTTCGGGAGGAGGTCACCGACCATGACGTCGCCGGCGCGCTTCGTGTTTATGTCCTCGCCGACTTGGCGGTCTTCGGCGACTGCTTCGCAGGGCCTCTGCAAACGTCAACAACGGATGGGAATACCTAGCGTTCATTGAATGTTCAAAACAGTAAGGCCACTTCATGGTAGCTGTCGTCGGTTCCAAAGTTTGAAAGGAAGTCGTACAATTTAACACTGTCATATAGGCGGTCATTAATGGGCAAAGCCCTGCCTGGTACCACAACGATGCTAAGACCTATGAAACCACCACTAGGACAGGAACGAACGGGATTCACAGTCGCAACTTGTAAGCGTAAGCCCCGGTATACTGCTAAAGAAGGCCTACCGGCGGAATACCGACAACGAAGGGTAAGAGTAAGTACCTGCCGTATATATTGTTCGATACTACTCTATTACTGCTGCTATCAATACTATACGACCGACGTGTACTGCGATTCCTGAAGAGGTTGCGCACCCTACTTGTACTCGTATAATACAAAACGTTTATGTGGGTATATGAAAAATGAGTAACAGTGTAGTAGTAGTACACCGCGTCACTACATGGACAACTCGCTAACCCCAATCACGGGACTGCTCTCCAGCACCACCCGGGTTAACTTCAGCTTCTGTTTACTCCTGTATATCAACCTCCAGTGTGTGTACTGCGACTGGTGTGGATGGTATCATGCCGCTGTGTTATTTCTCACTGCATGGACCATTTTAGCAACCCTGGCTGACCCCGTGATGGGACTTGCCCGTTTTCATTGCGTCTTACATATATAGATACCACGTAGTCGTGGTCATACGTCCAAAAAGTGTGTTTATATCACAGCACAAAGCGTCACTGCATGGACCACTTGTTCAACCCCCGCTTACCCCGATGGCGGCACTGCCCCGTACTCGTACTCGTACCTACATAATGAAGTGTGTTTGGTTGTACGTATGAAAAAGAAATCACAGCACACAGCGTCACTGCATAGACCATTACTTGTACAACTCCCGGTTACACTCCGATAACCGGACTGCCCCGTACACGTACTCGTACATACGAAAAGTGTGTTTGGTTGTACGCATGAAAAAGAAATCACAGCACACAGCGTCACTGCGTAGACAACTAGTACATCATGCTCACCCCGACGCCGGGACTGCCCTCCGTGACCACCAAGGCGAACTTGATTTTGTTCAGGCTACGCATCCCCAAGCACAGCTTCAACACCGTATGGTAGTTCGACCACGCTGGTGTAGCACACACATGCTACAGCAAACGTTGCAGACAGGCACACAAGGTCAAACAATGTAATTATTAATGTGCATCATTATTGGAAACAGGATTCGCTTGAGGTTACCAACACCCAAAACCACACATTGCGCGCAACCTGCAGCACACTTTCGGCCAACACTCAACGCAGCACTACCGAAAATACAGGGTGTTCACATCTAGTCTATTAACAGTGTCTTACCTATGGCGCACGGTACTGAACACACTGACAACGGGAACAAAATCTCAACATCAGTAGCTGACAGCAAACATCAAATTCCAACAACAACAACACGAAGAAATGAAACTCGCGTTTCGTCAAGCTCTCAGCTTCTTCGTTAGGGACGCCGATCGAAGATGAATCACAGGTGTCCGCGTCACACCAGTCACACACACGAGGGTTGTCGCCGCTTCCCCAGTGCTTCTTGTTAAGATTATAAAAAGCTTGGCACGTGGAAGGGTCGTCACTCCTGCAGCAGGTGTCGCAGACAGCGTACTGGGAACTCCCGTTTTTTCTATTTCGTGCGATGAGGAAGCCGTCACAACCCTTTCTCGGGCACGGCCAATTCGAGATCGCCAGAAGAAGCTGAGTCCCATTCTTGCCCGACCAGCGTCCACACGCCTGATCCTGAACCTCCACCACCCCCACTGTTGGCGGAGCCTCCTCCCGCACTAGCCTTGGTCCGGTTCGCAAATCTCAACTTTAACCTGTTTTTACCCATCCGGCAAATTTCTAATTTAAACTGTGTGCAGCCGTCAACGGCAAATCCCTCTCAACAGCGAGCAATTGGCCAACTTCAAACGTAAGCAGTGAAAAGGTCAGATAATGAGAGCTAAGAATAAGACTATAGGGAAAGCAAGGAAGGCAAGGAAATTCAGGACGGTTCTTTTCCCCAGCAACTAATTTCCTTTTCGGCAATTACAGGCTGAGAAGGGCTGAGAGGGGGGAGGATATGCCGAGCGAGACCTCCGAGGGGGTCGAGAACTAAGTAATTAAGTCTATATTACCAAATGGAGGGGCGCCCACACACATTGAGAATTCCTAGCAATGGAAGCTGCCGTCAACATCACACCACTCTTGAGGTCTGGGGTCGTTCGTTGGTGCAACAACGAGTGCACTTACGTGTTTCTCTTCCACTACCTCGCCAGCGATGCTATTCAGTGATGGGAAGTACCGGGGTACCGGTAGTTACCGGTAACAACGATGTTCGGGGGTAGGTAACGATTCGTGTGCCCGGGATAGTGGGCAACCTTGCGCGATGAGACAGAGGAATCGTACAACGACAACATGATGTTTTCGCGTTCGTCGTTGGTTATTGGTTTTTGGTTTTGGTTTTGTTTCATTATGTTTGTTCTTGCGTTTTGCGTCAAATAAAAGAAAAAAATCAAGCAGCTGAATAAAAAAAAAAAAAAAGCACCCTCCGTTTTCGAAGCACTACGTGTATAGCCTATAGCCTTCGACGCAGTTCACAGAAAACAGAAAACCCACATCTCCACAAGTGTCAGGCTCGTTTCTTTGTTTCATTTTGCCCCGGAAAATTAAATATAAAATATGAACAACAATTTTGAAAACACGAGGACACAAAGTAGAAACTAGTGGGAAACTACCGTGGTGGCAGCAGCGGTGGTACCACAGGAGCACTATAGTACATAGTACGTTATACATACATGCGTATATGGGACGTGTAGAGGCTCTTTCAACCAGTCAACCGAGACACAACAAAGAGAGGCAGATGCAAACCATCACTGGACCAAAGAAGTGTAGGAAATCCCGGGGACGGGGCATATTCGTCCCCGTATACACCCGCGGTAATTACCGGTAGGTAAAGTCCTTTTTTTGCGGTACTTCCCATCAGGGTAATATAGTCTAGAGTAGCGCCATCTAGATGGTCTTTGTGCGTCACGAACGGAGTGAAGACCGCCGGCGAGAGGCATTGCCCGTGGTGAGTGTGGATCTAGACTACACGTATGATACAACAGCTCGTTATAATATGGACCCGGGCTGGTGTTGACGTGAGGCCGGAAGAGGCAGACCACGTACTCGCTTCAGCGAAAGGGCGATCGCAGTCGATCGCAGGGTAGCCCGTTCCAGGCTATTATATGCACGAAAAGTCACAGAAAGGCCTCCGGCAAAATCAGGAAACAACATAGACTAAAGCACAAACTAATAACAGAATTGAACATTTTGCCACTCTGCACAGAGGGGAGTGAACCAGAAACACGTTCAAATACTCTCACGGCTGACGTCCTTGAAAATTAGTTTTTTTAATACTCTAGACTATAGGTCAAATGTCTCTTTCCTAGCGCTGGCTTATTCCGAATGCCGCATCCTTCTCACATGCGCCGCGAAATTACCACGAACGACATCAGCTAGGCGGCAATTTCGGCCTCGCCATCGCTCATAACGATGAAACAAGAGCCCCGCGCGGCAGGCCTCTCTTCGCGATGGTTGGGAGAGTCGTCCATGTTGGTGCCGGGAGCGGGGGGGCGGTTCCATCCCGGATCACATCCGTTCTCGTGTGTCTCAAGCATGCCTTTTGGAGTAATGCCAGAAAGAAGAGTCCAACAAGAAGACCCGGTTCTCCCTGTCAGCACCGGCATCCCCTCGGCCACATCACACTTATCGTCCTCATCTGGCGATTGCCATTGCTGGGCGTTGAGCGCATAGATAGGCCTTACTATTTATCAGTTATGTCGTATGGCACTCCATTACACGACTCCCGATATCGACATCGTCCGATTAACAATATGCTGCCGTTAACAATAACCTACGATCGTATTTCTAAATTTGTAGAATAGCCGAGGGCGCACAAACAAAAAAAAAATCGACACTTACGTACCAATTTTTTTTTTCGCCCTTCTAGAGGGGGGAGGGAGGTACGAAGACCCCATTCTCCCCCCATTACGCCAATTAATGTCCTATGCAAAGAACCCCCATTCTAAATCATTTGTAATAAAGGGGCAGCGACCTTGCAGCGACATGTATTATACTATATAGCAGACACGCAGCCCCCTGGTCGCGCAGCAGCAGCCTGCGTACCAGCTACGCACAGCGCAGAGCAACGGAGAAAAGGGGAGAGAGCAAGAGAGAGTGGTCACAATGAGCACAGCCTGTACGGTGAAGGGACCCCTGCTACGACCCTCCTTCGACAAGACAGCTTGGCTACAAAGCGTCTGCGGAAAGCCAGCCGATGGCGAGGACTTCATCTGCTGCTGCGGGGCCAACTTCGGTGACGGTTCAGGAATGGACGAGGGCCAGGCGATCGAGCATGAGTGTTCGGCACAGCACAGAAAGTGAGTGGAGATGCATGAGGGCTGTAGTGTGATATTGGAGGGTATTGTGTACCTCGCAGCAGCAGCAGCAGCGGCAAGCACTGGAAACACAAAACTCTGGTTTATCATATGTAACAGTGCTCACCATCGAGCAGTGTGTGTCGTTCTGCGTCCTCTCCAATAACTGACAACATCAGCAGCAGCAGAAGCCTAGCCTTGGCAGCAGCAGCAGGGCAGCAATACCAGAAGCCGTAGCCGCATGATCAAAATCGCCAAAAGAAACGCGCACGAAATGCGAACCAACTAGGTTATTTCGCGTCCCTGTTGGTCCCTGCACGCCTTTCGCATGCGAGCAGAGCACTTCTGCCTATCAGAAAACCAGCAGCGGCAACTGGGTTGGTAAACTCGTGGCTTCTGGGGAAAATATGTTGTATTATTGAGCAATTGCCCTTCTGAGACAGGTGGGCAAGGTGGAGTGAGCAGGGTGGGGGCGCTCGTGGGCGCGCACAACCTCACCCTCCGTATCACAAACAATACCCCTAACATGACAATAGCCTGATAGTCAGACCTACAGCAACAATGCCTGAACCTTCCTACTGGATAAGTGTCCAATGTACCACATACCAATGTACCGACACACACACCTACGGTCCATTGTATAGCTCGTACTTGTGTACAACCTACCGAAGTACCACAAAGAATATTCCCAGAATATCCAGCATCAACTTACTACAATTGACAATTCAATATTGAAACTATCCAATCAGATGATCTACAGCAGCTCGGCCGATACACACTGCCGCTATCACCAACACCCTCCCTAGGGGCTGTTGTATCTACCAGACCCACAACATGCAGTATGACAAACAAAAATAGTTCAGACTCCTACTTCCTAGAGCCCAATGCAAAGTCACGGTGAACTTCAAAAATACTTCTCGGCAGAGCCTTCGTGAGGATGTCCGCATGTTGTTTTTCGCTGGGAACATGCGTGATCTCGATCACACCCTCCTCGGTCAGATTTCTAAGAAAGTGGTGCCTCACGTCGATGTGCTTACTCCTGCTCGAGCTAAGCGGATTCTCTGCAAGCGCTATCGCTCCCTCGTTGTCCTCAAGGACGTCAATTTTACGAGGCTCCTCACTAGACCTCAAGAACTGAAGTATTCCGTTGACAAACAGAGTCTCCTTCACACCATCGCCCATCGCAAGATACTCTGCCTCAGAAGTCAACTGCGAAACGCATTTCTGCGTCCAAGAAAGCCAAGCTACAAGACAGGCAGCCACAATAACTAGTGCTCCCGAAACTGATCCACGGTCAGTGGCCTTGCTGGCAAAGTCTGCATCTACGTACACCAACGTGCCTACGTCATCAACCGTACTGTCTTTCTTGTACTTCAGAGTTAGATGTGCCGTTTCCAGAAGATAGTTCGGAAACTTCTGAGCTGCTTTCCAGTCTCTCT
Source organism: Undaria pinnatifida (assembly GCA_012845835.1). NCBI lineage: Eukaryota > Phaeophyceae > Laminariales > Alariaceae > Undaria > Undaria pinnatifida. Next base: position 13,098,211 of record JABAKD010000011.1, read on the forward strand.
TCTTTGGCTCATGAGAGTGCCTCGCCTCCGCCCGCACAGTATTCGAGATGTCGGGCTTCGTCCCATTGGCGATCCACATGAGGCACCCCACCACCTCTCGGAACGGCACATGTCCTGCCTCCTCATCCTCCACCACGAAACCTGTTGTCGTTAGCAGGGGAAGCAGGGATCGGGCTGGTGCGACAAATTTTGAATCTCTCAAGCACACTCCTGATGTAACTCTCCTGAGAAATCTCAATCATGCCAGCCTCGCGGTCGCGAATAAATGCGCAACCAAGAAAGAACTTGACCTCATCCAAATTTTTCGTAGGAAGAGAATCGCCCAGAGCTTCTACAACCACTTTGGCAAGACTCTTAGTTCCTGCATACAGAATGTCATCCACGTGAATCGCGACCATCCCTATCACCTCGTCTCCCATCACGAAATGCAGCACACAGGGGTCACACAGAGACTGCTCGAACCCAATCCTCTTTAGATCCGATACTAGCCTCTTGTAAAATGTTCTAGATGCCTGCTTCAATCCGTACAAGCTCTTGTTCAGACGGACAACCTTTCCTGACATCGAACCACAGCCAGGAGGCAACTTCATGAACACATCGTGATCCAACTTCGACTGAACAAACGCCTGCTCAATGTCCCAGTGGAGTAATTCCAAATCATACTTGCACGCCAATGCTACCAACAATCGAATTGATGCAGGATTTGCAGTAGGCGAGAAAGTTTCAAGATAGTCTACACCATACTTCTGCCTGAAGCCCTTCGCGACAAGCCTAGCCTTGGCCTTCACTATCTTTCCTGTTTAGTCTGCTTTCCATTTGAAACCTCATCTAGCATCTATCACGTTACAGCCTATTGAGATCTTTACCGCTAACGTGAACGTTCCTGCCCTTACCAAGCCTTCAACTTCTGCAGACATAGCTCCATCGCAAATCGTGGCGCACTTTGATTGTCGGGCTTCTTAATAGCTATCAGGCTCAGACTTTACGTCCTGCACTAGTTGTTTCGGCAATTCCACTGCGTCACCTGCTCTCTGCTCCGCCAACAGCGCATATATTATCTCTGTTGCGCAGACGGGCCCTAGAGTGGCCACAAGGCCAGATACATTCTGCTGGTTAACTGCACGGGTTCGCGCGCGAGTTCTACCTTCTCTTACTTCATCATTCTTACGTGCAGGGTTGTTGAAATCAGCTACCTCAGCTACATGCCGAGGACGACGAGCAACTGGAGGAGATGCCTCTGCCTCTGCCTCCTGCCCTCCCGGCCCTACAGACTCTGTATCCTGAGCTCTTCAGGACCCACCGACTCTAGTTCCCCCACATATTGCCCTCCCTGCCCCTCACCATCGGTGAACTCAGGTGCTGGAGACGACACAGAGGGAACGGGCGAAGATGGCACAGAGGGGGCAAACGGCGATCGACCTACACTCTCTGCGTCAACACTTTCAACCACATCGACTGCTTCACCAGGGGGGACCACTACCTCGTTCGTTGCTGCACCAAAGGGGCCCACTGCCGCGTTATTTCGCAACAGTGTATGGGCAACTCCCCTCCCTCAAGCGGCCATACCTCCGCTTCTACATCGTTATCACTTTCTCCCCTCCCTCCTCCGCGATATATATAGGCAACGGAGGTTGCGGTGGAGGGAGTTGTGACGGCAACGCCTCCCACGTTGCATCCCTCGTTTCCTGAATAGTCCCAGCCCTCGTAAGTACTCTATGACAATCACGCGGGTGGTCTCTCGAAGGACCGACATGAAAGCAACTCTCACCCTTCGGACACAGCTTCGACGGTCGCTGCCACTTGCAGTACGCCGGTTTCAAAAATTGATAAGGTTTAGCAGGACGAGCTTCCCCATACCACATTTCAAACGACGACTTAGAATCGGGGTTAGCAGAACAAGCGGTGTGATTAAGTGCCTCGCTAGCCCAGTACATTGCCTCAGCTCAGAGTCTGTCAGTCTTGGGTAACTGTACATGCCCAAAAACAACTTTCGCCTGAACACGAGCCGCTATGGCGGCCTCCTCTATCAATCCCAAGCCACGCTCTGCAACACCGTTGTATTGAGGACTGTAAGGTGGGGTGAACTCTTTGCTTAATCAAGAGCTCATTGCACACAGATGCAAATTCTCCACCGAAAAACTCACCTCCATTGTCAGATATAACAGTCTCAACCAAGGATGGGATTCCATCAGCACGCACACTAGCAAGAAAACTCCGGAAAGCACTCACAGCGTCTGATTTACTTATCAGGAAATAGATCCATGCACGCCTTGTGAAATCATCCTTCACAATCATGGGGTAATACATTCCCCCTATGGACACAACGGCCTTCTTCCCTCCCAGGTCAACATAAACTCTCCCTAACTTTTTATCTGATCTACATTTAGTTCACGAGCAATCCCTTTTCTAATTGCCTTCGACATCGAACATCCCGTACAAGCATCTAGGCTACCAGTCGACTTGACACCCAGTCGCTTTGCAGTAGCAAGAAGCAACCCTTCATGTGAGTGAGCATATATGTTATGAAAGTCATTCACATCCCTACTCGTTTCGTGCTTGAGGTTTGAAGGAGTGAGGGCAGCCAACACGGATCCAATAGAGTCATCACCCACACGATACGCAGTCGCAACAAGCATGCCATCGAAATTCCTAAAAGTCACATGTCCGTGGAAAGCAGTCATCACACCACGAGGACCACCAAGACCATTCCATGACTCGCCATCAAGTTCTGCGCTGGGGGAAAAAAGGTTGTACCCCAATTTGGGGCAGTACAGCACATTCTTCAACTCTACCAAAAACTCGTTGTCAGCAGACACGAACACCAATTCCAGAGTTCCTGAAAGAGCTACCTCACAAGTCACGCCACCAATTCCCTTTACATTCTTGTGGCAAGGCTTCACATCATTCATACACGAGAGAGAATCTGTCATGTGGAAAGCGGTACCTGTGTCTGCATACCAATCTTCGAAACACCTCTTATTGGTGAGAGTGGCATATTCACAAATAGAATCACGAATAACACGATCACTACCGACATAGTTCCTTATCCTGTCCGCCACTTCACTATACAGCGTTGGAATATCAGCACCATAAGATTCACCGAATTCACCAGTACAGGTTCATACCACGATGCAAGATACGTGTCATCACCCCAATCGTTTGAGAGATTTTGGGACAGAAACACCGTGGTATCATTCCAGGTATCCCTCGGGTCCGAGTCAGTTTAGGACAGAAGCACTAACAACTCAGATATCTCACCGTTTTGATTCTTGGCGTCCTTGGATGATCCGGTCTGAGAGGGATGAGCGATCACACGAGCCAGACAGTCCTTCTTCACGTGACCGACCTCCCCGCACTTGAAACACTTCTCTTGAAACGCCGTTTTCTTAGATGAATCAGACTCGGAGTTAGACCTTGACTTGTAGTTCTGCTTCTTCGCACTCTTCTTCTCAGGCCTAGACATCAGAGCAACACTGTGTTTCTTCGGACCGCAAGTCGAGGTACTGTTCACGCACTTTAGTCTCTATGAACGACGGGTCATTCGGGCAGAACACCACCAGAGTTTCACGCAGAGTCTTATATTCATGCGACAGCCCCTCGAGCATCAGGTTGCACACCTCTCTGTCATCTTTCTTGACTTCCAGCATTTGAAGCACACCAAGCGTCTCTCTCACAGATGCAAAGAAGATCGAGGAATTCTCTTTTGAACGCACGCGCAGTGATTTGAGTTTCTCCTCCTGCACACGAATCTGACTCTGGCTCAACGGCAGAAAATGATCTCTCAGCACTCGAAAGCCCTTGCTGGAAGAACCAGCGTGGCGAACCATAGTTTTCAGACTATCCTTCTTCAAGCAGTCGAACAGAAACCACCATGCCATCTCAGCCTGACGCAGCACACCCACACTGAATCCTTTCTCTACCCAGGGGGTCAAGTCGAAACAAATGTCAGCAATCAGAGTCTCAGTCTCGGAAACAAACGCCTCATACAGATTGTTGCGCCGGGCACTTAGCAGAAAATTCTGTGACCATGAGGGGTAAGACACGTCTGTCCCATCGAAAACAGGAGGCTTGGGAACTTTGAAAGGACCCCCACCCAACTTCTCTCCTGTATCAGTAATGCCGGCCACAGGAATCAGATTGTTTCCACTGGCGACACTTTCCCACCACCTGCTCGACGGAGTAGGTTCGGGAGGAACAGAGGACTGGCTTCCGAGAGCCCTACCTACATTTCCGGGAACGAAAGACTGGCTACCTACAGCCCCACTTCCAATCCCAATCGACCCAAAGCTTGCAGCACCAGCAGAGGAACGATTAACAGCGAATACACTAAGGTTCAAGCCTGAACCAGCAAGGCTACTACTCCCAACCCCCATGCTGGACACGCCAAGGCCTTGAGCATCGCCGCCCGTATGCCCCGCGGTCCTGCCAGTAGCATCATCGGTAGAATGCGTACCACTAGCATTGTCTGTTCCGCCGCCTCCCGGCGCGACAGCAGACACAGAGGACTCCACTTGCTCCTTCGGTTGATCAACAAGCGACGTGACTAGAGTCGTAAGTTGGGACAACTGCGTCTCTAAGGAAACCATCCTCTCACCAACATCCTGCGGATTACTCTGAACTCGGCCACCCGCAGGTGTCCTCGGTTTAGCCATGATGAGACAGGTTGATCAGGCCTCTCTCGTACAGCAGTCTAGTGTAGTCCAAGGGGACGACGGAGCAGTAGACACCTTTGACGCTATAGCGTGTTGGTAAACTCGTGGCTTCTGGGGAAAATATGTTGTATTATTGAGCAATTGCCCTTCTGAGACAGGTAGGCAGAGTGGAGTGAGCAGGGTGGGGGCGCTCGTGGGCGCGCACAACCTCACCCTCCGTACCACAAACAATACCCCTAACATGACAATAGCCTGATAGTCAGACCTACAGCAACAATGCCTAAACCTTCCTACTGGATAAGTGTCCAATGTACCACATACCAATGTACCGACACACACACCTACGGTCCATTGTATAGCTCGTACTTGTGTACAACCTACCGAAGTACCACAAAGAATATTCCCAGAATATCCAGCATCAACTTACTACAATTGACAATTCAATATTGAAACTATCCAATCAGATGATCTACAGCAGCTCGGCCGATACACGCTGCCGCTATCACCAACAAACTGGGTGGGCAAGAAGTGCAAGCGCGATTTCGGACTCAATATAGCGCAACTGAGCCGGACCCACGTGAAGACTCACGAACAGTCGCTCCAACACAAGTGAGGACTTGTGAGGACAGCAGTTGTTGCATTCGCTAACACAAGCAGTTTCGATAAAAAGATGAAAACGTCAGTTGTGAGTGCGACTGACTGAATGGTTGAAACTCAACTTTGCAAGCTGCGCGGTACATTAGACCTATGTTTTATTTATGATATGGTGTTTGTGAAATATACCTGGTTGTTAATACACTGCTTCACAATTTTTACGAGAGTTCGTTCGCACGTGTTCAGCAGTTTGGGAACTGCCACGGTGGACGTATTTTAGTCGCGCAGTGTATGAGGCTGCAGGCCTTGTCGATGTGTGTATGTGAAAAGCAGGAGCAAATGCGTATTTTCTTTCCCCGGCTAATCAATTGCTATTGCTCATGTCGCAAGTTGCATGTCGACCAACGTGTCTCGACGTCGGTGCTGGTGCCGCGGTGGAGGTGGGAGCGGACGCACATTGCTAGATGTTTTCAAACCGAAGAGCGCCACGGACGGCGCAAAGGCGTCGCCGGTGTTGACAGACAGTAGTAGCGGCGGGGGCGCAAGCGGTGACGCTGACGTGGTGGCGACGGGAGTTGTAAACAGGGGTGAGGGAGGTGCGGGCGCGGGCAGTGACGCCGACGTGGTGGTGACGGGAGTTGTGAGCGAGGGTGAGGGTGGTGCGGGCGCGGGCCGTTTCGCTGACGTGGTTGCGACGGGAGGTGGGAACGCCCTTCCGGTATTTCTTTTCCCCTTGACCTTTCGGGCAAGTTTGGACTGATGACATGATGTCTCCAAGCAGAACCAAACTATTTTGTTGTCTAATTTGTTTTTTTCGCGCTCGTTCCGCGCACTACTGTATCGACGCTGGTCGCAGAAGTAAGTTGGCAGAAGCAAGCCGACGTGTTTGTCAGTCCTGAGACAATGTGGGGGCAAGTTGGAGAGGGTTTTGTGCCCAAGCGCGGCGCGTACCCACCATTGATTATTTCTGACTAAATTGACCGCCTTGCATTGGCGCAAGAATTTGCATACCTAAAACAACCTAAAGTACAGTTTGACATCCCTTGCTCTTGCAATGTTGGCTTTCTTGCCAAGCCTCTTCGTTAACGCAATAGTGTGCAGTAAACCATCCATAGCGGCACAGCCAGAAACGAACCACCAAGCAAGCAAACCAAGCAAAAAGAAAATGTTTGAAAAATATTTATATATATTTTTTTGGGCCTCGGGGAGGGGGGGGGGGGGGGGAGGGTAGGTGTGCGGGATAACTTTGCTTGTGCGCCCTCGGAATACCCCCAAGAAACGGGGTAAATGTAGACCACACGGAGATCGAAGGACGGTAAGAATGGGAGGATGAGACCATACCAAACGAAGGAATGGCACGGAATATCCACACCACCCCTTTGTGGGATGGCCCTCGCAAAGGTGAACACAATCAATCCACCATACCGAAATGAAAAGAGGGCTGCACAAAATAACATGTTACGGGGAGGGACCCTGTGCCCTCCACGATTTTGTTACTCTTCCTGCCACGTCTTACGTGTGAGGCGCCGAAAGCGAGTCTCATATTCAAGCATATTGTGTCTGACCTGGTTGCTTCTTGATTCAAGCGAGCGGATGGATTTGTCGAGCGGGACGAATCACGAACGTTCACAGAGCGCTCCAGATGTCGCAAGCGCAAGCGTTCCGTGTCAGTTGTTCAGTCTCAGCGCTCAAATTAACAGGTTCACAGAGCTCAAACTCACAGGTTCACAGTTGCAATGTTTTCGTGCTGTCCAAGTGATCTACCTACCCCAGATCTCCATCTGAGCCCACGCACGTTTGTCGATCTCCTCCTATGCTATCCCTCCCAGGTCGTGAAATTCCGGTTAGTTTATATGTAACTTGGAAGAATGTCTTCTGCTCGTAGTGACACCCCCCCACGTTCGATGTCTTCAGATCGAGACAACGAACGGTACGTAAACCTGAAGAGCAGAAACATGCTCGTCAAGATAGCAACAGGAAACATTAAAATATCCCCCGTCCTCCACGGAGCATCCCGAGAAAATATTTGAAACCCAGGTAAGAATCACCAAAGCTTTCCCAAAAAAGGCCTTTCAAAGTATTTCCCCGTGGGACCCCCCCCGTTCCTTAGCTCCAGGCGCGGGCATGTTCCCACGTTGGAATGTCCTTTCCGTCCCCCGATTCAATTCAGTCTTGGTGAGTTCCTCCCAGTCTCCGTCGGGGTGGCGGATTCGGTAACACGGCGGCTTATAATCGTAGATGACGCCACGGTGTCGATATGTCTTTCCTTCTTGGTAGACGAAATCTCTCCACACTACCATACCCACCGGAACCTCGCTCAGGGCGTGCGCTCTGTCGAGAGCGTCGCGCTCCATCCTTGTCGCAGCAATTGGTAGCCTGGTACCGCGTGTCGTGGTACAGCTCCCACATCGCATGGAAGACGTCCAGCTGCATCGGCGTGAAGCTGTCCAACGCATCCTCCTTCGTTGTCCAGCCCGATTCTGTCCCACTCAGAAACCGTCCTTATACTCCCAAAGCCAAGCTCCACCTTCCCTTGCTGAGGCCTGGCGATCCACCAAGGTGTATAGCGGGGGTGATATTTTCGATGGTGCGGCGAGCCCCAGGTCCGGGTCCTAAGCGAAGTAGGCGTACTCGTCGCCGAAATCGTGTCGTAGCCACGAGGGCCTGGCGTGAAAGGGCTTGACGAGTGACGCAGCTGCCCGCGTCTTTCTGTGACTTGTCAGGCTTTGAGGACGACGTGGTAACACGAGCCGGGGGTGATTATGGTGGAAACCCTCCACGGTCCTGTCAATTTTCCGTGTACTAGTTTGCGGTGCACGCCTTCGTGCCAGAGTGTCAAATCCGCTTCTTGCACCATCACCAGGTCACCCCTTTTACCTTGGTTCCGCCCGAAGTGCGTTGTATACACGCGTTGCGACGGGAGCGTTGATGTTGCCGGATCTCGTGCCGTTTTTAGGAGAGCTCCGCGTACGAAATTGTGTAGACCTCCATGTTGAAGGAAGTCACTGCAACCTAATTCAGGGGTCACTGCGTCGATCTGCGAGCGCACGTCTCGTCCAAACAACAACTTCAAAGGGGTGGGGCTGTCCGAAAGCCGGGGGAGGGGCGTCGTGCGTTGCAGCCAAGGTGCCGGTTGCACGCACTCGTCCCAGCGTTTTATTCAGGATGTGCAGAGCTCTGCCAGAGCTTCATGAATCTACGTCCCCAGCCTTTCCACTGCTACTTGCGCTCGGGCGTGGTCGGCCGGCCAGAAATCGATGGGTACCGTTAGCCAACGGCAGAGGTGCCGTACAACTTCTGCTGTGAACTCCGTCCCGGGATCGCTCCGTATGGAGCGTGGGATGCCGAACATCAGGAGTACGTCCAGCAGTTTCTTAGTCACGCTCTCGGCGTCCTTAGTCCTTAGTGGGTACGCGAATGCGAACTTGCTGGCTCTATCGCCACGAGCAGTAGGTATCTGCTTCCCGTAGACGAATTTTCCCCTATGCTCTGAGGGTCCATTTCCAACACCTCCCAAGGTTGTAAAAAGCGAGCTGGAAGCGTAGCTACCCTTGGACTTGCCGACTTCTAATTCCTCCTCCATCCACACGACAGAAGGTAGTCCCTGATGTCGCGCTCTTACGTAGGCACGTGGGCCAATGGAACTTCCGTTGGATCAGCTCTGTGGTCCGACCGACTCGGGGGTGGGCGTACGTTGTGTAAACCAGCACCATTACTCCAGGTATCATGGAACGCGGCATCGCGCGCCGTCGAAGGCGAAGTCATCGATGAGTACCACAGGAGGCCCTCTTCGTCTAGCATGTACGGGTTGCATCCCCTTTTTTCCTTCACATCTGATAGAGCAAAAGCGTTAGCAAGAAATGAGTAATTTGCCTGTCGCTTCATGAGTTCCGGTGTGTCCTGAAGAAGTTGTGACACATGTTGCACAATCGGTGGGCATAGGTGTGCTTGGTCTAACGATGTCGACGGCGCTATCGGCGGATGCGGTGGTGAAGCCGGCAGCATTGGCAGCGGTGTAGGTGGCCCATTCGTGGGATGGGCGTCGGCATCAGTGCGGCCGATAGTGGTGGCGTGGGCCACGGCGGCATCGAAGCTGACGGAGAAGCTTTTGCCCAGTCATGAGTGGTGGCGTCGGCTTCACCGGTGTTGGCGGCAATGGTGTCGATGTCGATAGCGCTGGCCCCAGGGGTGGTGGTGGGCTCGGCAACGATCGTGGCGATGAGAGTACCTGGTTTGCGTGAGATAACGGACGGACGTTCCTGTGCCTTAGGATGTGCCATCCTGCCCCGTTGCCTCTCGGAAGTGCTGCGGATAATCCTGGTTGTGGGTGTTCCTTCGTGTCGATTGCGGGGTGGTCTGTGAACACGGCGCACATTGACCGCTCCGGTTCGCTGCTTGCTCGGCGGTGTAAACGTTGGTTGAACATCTCCGCGTCTACAAAGCTTACGAGCACTGTTTTCATCTTTTTGGTTGGCATGGAATCGGCGAGGATTGAGGCAGCTGCCCCCCGGCTCACTGTAGCCGGAAGCAAGAGATCCTCTTCCCCTGTGGCTATCTTGACGAAATCTGAGAGGTCGAGCTCCTGTGCTCCCTCGAATGTCCCCTCGTCCGCAGGGTGTGGCTTGTATAGGCCGGCGTTTTCTTCACCGGTGATATGCCGGCGTGACAGGGAGACGATGGGGTTGTTGAAGGAGAAGATGGCTTGCTCACCCTATGTCCGATGCAGAAAATACACTTTTTCGCGCCTCAGGTATTCGCCGAGCTTTCTCTGCTTCTTCTCCTGCCCTTCCAATTTCGTTTTCCATCTCAACAGCTTTTCCTTTGATCTAGGTGTCCTCCTTGCGCACGTAATGCAGGTCATGTTTCTGTTGTATGGGACTCTGACGTGGACCGCTGGACCTTCGACAGTTTCTCAGTCACATTCCGATTTTCACGAGGAAATGCGTTTGATCGGTCCACTCTGGTGACCTTGGTAGATGTGATATACACCGCAAAATCAGAAGGCGGGCCGGGGAATCCTCGAAGGTGTGAATATGGCTCACTGCGGCTCTGGCTGCTTGTCTGGTCTCTTCTAGGCCTGTCTCGGTGATTCTCCGGCACGCGTGCGCGAGCAAGACCTCGGGATACAGTTGTTGGATCCAGGAACGGCAGATGACGGTACCGGGTGTAGTGCGTTGAAGCGCTGTTGGAGGAAGGCCGTTGTGCCTGGTGCATTCCAAAACTCTCCGGTCGTTTTCTATGGCTCCGAGCACGTCAAGAATGCCTTCAGACGCCCGGATGCTCTTACTCCCATCACACCCTAGCACTACCGCCGTGGGGGGCGCTGGTTTGGTACCGGTTGTCCTGGTGTTTGCATCGAATGCTACGTGATATGCCGCATTTGGAGATGTTTCATTCACCTCGGGGATGAGGGTGACAACGGCGAAAGCAGCAGGCGAAATGACCGGTGCTATCGCCAGTGAACTTACCACGTGGCTCTTGTAGTCCTCTTGGGTGCTTTCCAGTACGGTAAGAGGTACGCCGTCGAGGATAGGTCCTTTAGGGAGTTGGTCAGTTCCGGCGGTGCCGTTGTCGCCCGGGAAGACGTCGTTGATGTCGTCACGGTGAGGTTCGACACGCGTCGCGCGAGAGAGTGAATCCGCGAGTTTATGTTGAACCCCAGGTCGCCATTCCAGAAAGATCATGTCTAGCTCCATCAGTCTCAATGCCCATCGGTGGTATTTGGCGCAAAGCGCTGGGATTTTGAAAAGCCAGATGAGTGCCGAACAGTCCGTGATAAGGGTGAATGGGTCAGCCCGAACGTACGACGCGAATTTATTCGCATCCCAGAGAGTTGCGAGACATTCCCAGTTTGTAGTTGTTTTTTTTGCTTCGGCAACAGGCCCTTGGTGGCTGGCGTAGATCAAGATATTTTCCAAATGGTCGGAGAACTGTGTGAGTAGGGCCCCTGCTCCAATTTCACTGGCGTCCGTGTGGAGTCTGAACGGCTTATACTAATCGAACAGCGCCAGGATGGGTGGGCTGGTCAGCACCTTGATGAGGGCGTCCTTGGCTAGTTGTTGAAACTCTTCCCATGGAACCTTCAGCCTCCGGGCCCGTTTGCCACGAAATCGAGGTTCGCGTAGGAGATCGGAGACGGGCGCCGTGACCGTGATATAGTTTGTAATTAACTGGGGAAAATGCCCGCTCATGCCTAGCAGAACCTGGGGGCGAACAGAGAAGGGTTGTCGCGGTGCCATTTCTTTATTACTTCCAAGTTCGAGGTGTTGTCATCCGTGGCGCATATAATATCCTGTAGAGATGATGATAGCAGATGCGCCGAGTCCACGGGAGTATTCCTTGCCCTCGGCTGTATGCTTTCTGCTGTTTTGAGCCGGGATTTCCCCCCCCTGTACCACTGTGATCGTATCATTGAGCATTTTACGGTACAATGGTTGGATACATTGTGTTAGGGAGTTCAGTTGTCATTAATGGCGTTTCTTGTGAGCTTTTAAGATCTTGAGATACAAACGGGAAGGTCCATGGCCGATATCATGTCACTTCCCCGTGTCTTAACGAACGAACTATTGCATTGTGGACAAACGTACTCCGAGCCTACGAGGGGAAGTTCTCGGAGCTGATACCACCGGGCCCGCGGTCGCGTGAGTCGGTACTATTCAAGTGAATCGGGTAAGTTCTGCTTACGGCCCAAAACGTGACCAAATTGCTTTTGGGAGGCTGGAAAGCACTGGTTTGCCTGCTGGTGCGGGACACCAGCCGAACGCATTGGAAGACTCTACAGCAGCAAGAGGGACACGAACGCAGGGCACTGACGGAGTCCATTCCGCAAGCTGGGGCACCCCGAGAAGTGGAAGCCGAGCCGGCGGCCGGCTGAAGCCGCAAATCAAGGTGACGATTGGGGGAGATACCATGCCTAGGTTGGATGGTGATGTTGTTACCTGCGAAGATATGCGTAAATTTCTTGTTGCCTACTCGGAGTATGAGCAACAGATGCATATCAAAAACCAAGACGAAGGAGACCGGGTACTCGCGAGGAGGCGAGAGCTGGTAGATTCGGCGACCCAAATGATGGTGGCTGACGAGTTCCTCGATGGCAAGCCCTGGGTCGACCACTCCGAGGAGGAGCTAATGTAAGGGCTCAAAAGGTTCGCTGGCGTTGATATACAGCAGAGGAGTGATGAGGATTGTTGCCACCATATATTCCGTGTGCTGAAGATAGGTGCGAGGGTGCCGGTAGATAGCAGGGTGTTTAGGCAAAAACGTGCCTTGCGGCAGTACCTTGTTGACAGCGGGCTCATGGAGGTGGTGAGGCCCGGCGGTCGGCAGTACACGCTGAAGCATGGAAAGGTGCTGGTTGAGGCAATGGCGGCGGGAATCGAGCCACTTGAGTTCCGCCGCAAATGGGAAAAAAACATACGCGTTTCGATCTCGTAACGCACCACCCTGACGCGTTGTTCAACATTGTTGCCAATCGGCAACGGGACCGAGCTGTAATTGAGGCCAATGATGCTGAACGTCGGCAAACAGCAAAACGGCGTGACTAAAGGTCGATGGCTGCTGCGCGGGCTAAGCCGCAGTGACCGGCTGTTGACGAGCACGACTCACGCGAGAATGCCAAGGCCGCTGGTGTGAAAGCAGGTCGGAGTCGTCTATACGACAACAACGAGTGTTTCGTATGTGACAAGCAGGGACACAAGCAGTGGGACATGCCAGCAGGGCACGGCGGGGAAAAGCGCCCATGGCCAGACCCACGGCTAGACCCCTGCACAGCAGCAGCAGTTTCCGAGCGGTCCCGCTCAGCATACCCGGAGCAAGACAACCGGGATCGCCCCTGCGACTAACACTCCTCGAGTTAGTGCGTACAAGACCGCCTCACAGGCGGTGGTTACAGAGACCAAACCTGCTGTGCCTGCACCATCTAGGCGGAATGACGATGGGTGCATGTACATTCGCGTGCCGCAGGAAAGGATGGCGGCAGTGGATTATGGGCTCACCGAGACTGTGCAGCACCAGGTGCCTCAGAGCGCTGGGCCACAGGATGCAGCGCCAGTTCCTCACTCCGTTCCGGTGCAGCTGCCGACACCCGCGTCGCAGCAGGCATGTGATTATACCAGCACCATTTCGTACGATCATGTCTCGGTCTTGCAGCCGGGTGGAAGTGGTTATACGAGTGTAGATACGGTAGAGACCGAACCGCACTTGGAGGCCCTGACGCAGCATGTTCCAGGGCATCTCGCGGTTCCCCGTGCTTCCGGGGCTGCTGAGGCTAAGGTACCGATGGATTATGGTTCAGTCATTATAGCTATATCGGAGGAGCTGGTAGATGTCCTGCAGGAACAGCCGGAGATGATGCAAACCGCGTTGACGCAAGCATTTGTTGGGCATGCGTGTGTGGTGACGTCGTTGGGCCAGGAGTGTGATATTGAGACGCAATCGTGTCCACTCCGCTTAACTATCGAAACACCATGGGGATCAGTCCGATTTACCATGCCGTTTATCGTGCTCCCTGGGGGGGGGCAATGTGGTTATCATCGAGCAGAAGACGCTGAGGGACAAACTCGGCATCGACGTAATGCCGCAGCTCAAGGCCTCTGTGCTGCCGGCACAAGGGCGTCAATATGGTGCAGGGATGGAGATTACAGCTCGTTCTGTGGGCGAGCTCAACGATGGTGCTGTGCTGCGAGCGGTGATGGTTGTGACAGCGTTCGTGCCGGGCGGTGACGCGCCAGGCGACGTGGACGATGAGGTCGCATTGACGCTGCCGTCTCAATGATCCATGATAATCCAGAATTCCGAGGTGAAAATGCGGAATCGTGTGGGAGTGTTGGAGACGGCTGTCGATAACGCTGTTGACCATAGCTCCCCGCCGGAATGTTCCAAGATGCTGCGATATATCATTTTTCGCACGCACCTTGACGTGTGATATCGGGCGTCGTCGAGTGACCCACATGCACGCAAGAATCCTGGGGCGGTCCGGGTTTCATTCAGGGCCAAGGGTTGTGCGGGCGAGGCCCCCGCCTGAACGTATTCGCCTGTGGTGGAGTACGGCAGAGTCGTGCCCCGACTGCCGCTCGTATAGTGACGACAAGTTTGCCGTGAAGGTGGCCTGGGAGGGGCCGGAGGAGGCGGAGAGCACCTGGGAGCCGGTGTCGTGCGTGTTTGATGGCGCGGCGGCCTTGCTGCAAAAAGAATTTAAGGCGCTGGGGCTGAAGATGGATCAGAAGCGAGGACTCGTACAGCGGTATGGGCTGCATTTTGATCATGTTGTGGTTTGGGGGGGATCCCGAATTTTGAATTGCTGATGTTCGGTTTTATCGAAACTTTGAATTTCAAATTTTTCTGACTTGGAATTTTTTCGCAGGGCCCTGATAGCACCTGGCGCACCTACAGCTGGCTGTTCGTTGCCGAGGCTGTGTGTGGAGAGAGCATGTCCGGGGTTGATTCTTCCGTTTGACAGGGGTGGCTATTGTGCTGGAATACACATTCGTTATGTGGTCTGGGTTTCGGCAAGTTGCATGCGCAATCGGGGGTGTGACCCGTGGTGCGTGGTTTGCTTGAAGATTCATTCGGGATGACGCGGCTACTGAACAACCGTTGTTCCCGGTCAGTAAACGTGGTAGCACTTAAGTCGTGGTGAAACTGACCGGTATGTGTTGGACTTGACCATTGCTCGACGTACGGACAGCTATGTTTATCAAAGCTACTCGGTCTGCGCAAATTTGTGGTTGGTAGCCCGAGACGGGCTTTCGGAGGGTGCTGTACCGCTGTGGTCGTATCATTGGGCGTTTTACAGTACAATGGTTGGATACATTTGGTCAGGGAGTTCAATTGCCAATATTGGCGTTTCTTGTGAGCTCTTGAGATCTTGAGATACAACCGGGAAGGTCCACAGCCGATGTCATGTCACTTCGCCGTGTGATAACGAACGAACTATTGCATTGTGGACAAATGCACTCCGAGCTCACGAGGGGAAGTCCTCGGAGCTGATATCACAGGGCCCGCGGTCGTGCGAGTCGGTACACCCCGGATTGAGTGTCCGTTTCGTCAGCGGCCTGGCTGCGAGTTACAGCGCACTTCTCACAGAAGATGGAGGATGAGTAACTAGCTTGGCCTCAACGCAAGGACGCCCTTCCAGAATTTCAGAGGTCCCGGAAATGATGCTTGCTTTATACGGACTGAGCTTTGCGTTTGTATACATCGGACTTGAGCCCATTAAATTTGCCTTTTACATCTCCAACGAGCTTGTCTACCGCACCAGCAGCTTTATTGGACTCTTCTATGGTGATGCTGATGCTGATGCTGGTGCCGATTCTGATTCTGATGCTGGTGCCTGATGCTGATGCCAATGCAGATGCTATAGTCGGCTTGTTGAAGGTTTCCTCTCAAACTTCCCTGTAAGATACTGTAAACTGCGATGGTATGTCGCTTGGTGCTGATCGATGTTTATATCGAAGGTCGAAGGCTCATAACCTGTGAACACAATGTATGTGGAGGCTCTATCTTGTATGCGAGAAGATACAGATGTGGCACCAAAGTGTCTGTGAAGATCATTTGTGATCATAAAAAAGAAAATGTATAGTTTGGAAAGGGCGCTTGGGGCCAAGAGAGGGGACGAATCAATAAATGAGAGAGACAGGAGAGAGAAACGAGGGTGACCATGGTGGGCTGGATCGCCACTTGATCATTACGGAAGAACAACGTTGTCAGTAGTCCGGTTGAACACCAGGAGAACGGGACAACCTTTAACATACCCCAACCTACGTTTACATGTAAGTTCCACCGAAGATTCAACGTAAGATGCAACGTAAGTTTCATCAGCTTATCTTATCCATGCAAACAGACTGCTAGGAATAGACTGTGCATTAACTTCCACATTTAGCCAAGGTTTATATTCCCAACATTCCGCTTCGTTTACTCCCTGTCTTACGGGCATGCGTGGAGCCGCAGGCGGGCGTCAGCCCGCCGCGGACAAGCTCCCCTGGTACAGCACTACAATTATGCTGTACAATTCCATTGAATATATCTGATATACATTCCACCCCCACCCTCTCGAACACTCCGCCCTCTACTCACTGATTGAACGACTTACCCCAGGATATACATGATAAACTGATACGTTATTTCCAAAACCGTCACATGTGTCCCCTTAAACGAATGTATAGTTTCCACGCACAGATTGAGCTGCCCCACCCGCCCCACCCCCGCCTCAACCCCCTCCCCCCATGATGAACTCGTATTTTTTTTTTTTTTCCTTCTCAAAACCATCAGATTTATCCCCTTAAAGAATTTATAGCTTCCACGCACAAATTGCCCGCCCGTCCACCCCCCCCCGCCCCCCCCTCTCCCCCCCCCCCTCCAACCCCGCCCCTTTTGATCAAACCCAGGCCCCCACGTCCTTCAAAGCTCCGCCCTTCCCTCACCGGTTATTCGACATACAGAATACACTTGATAAACGGATACATTTCTTTCCACGGCCGTCAGATTTTGTCCCCCTCATAAACGGGTTTTGTAGTTTCCGCACACAGACTGACTAACATCACCCTGTTGACGCTGATAGCTACACTGTAGTTGTAAAGGGAGTCGCCGACCTATATCCTTAATGAGGACACACAACCCGTAATACGCGCGATCGAGAGTATCACACACAGCTTGCAAAGATGAGTTTCGACAAAATCTTCGATCTCAAAGCTGGAGTGTGTTTTCATTTTTTAAAATATCATACATTAAAAAAGAAGACAGAACGACCATAAAGAAAAGTTTCAAATTATCAAAACGAAGATGACCTATGGTATGCTGTGGAGAGTGGAGGCCCAGTTACGTGTCGAAGTGTGGCTCGAATAGGGGCCCGCGTTATCCCCTCTGGAAGTGTCCGTTCCTTCTCGCGCCCGCTTCCGTAACTCAAGCCTTGCTGTTATATGGCCCTGCTGCCCATCTCGTGTTGATCACAATATCATTCCCTCGTTCTTGGGCTAAGCAACCAACGGATGCTGGCAGCCAAATACATCGTGCTTCAGTCGAAGAACGAGACCGCCAGGAACCTGCGTGTTATCCTAAGACACCCTCCTGCTCTAGCCTTGTTACGTTTGGGGGCCAGTTGAACGAAGCGGTGGCCAGGGAAGACGTGCCGCCATGGACGGCTGCTGTTGCTGCTGTTTCGACCAAAGTAGCGGTAGCAGAAACCAGGCCATCCGCATCTCCTAGCCCTCGACCGTCTCCTCTTTGTCGCGTTTTACCCCCCTCGCTCCCCTTCCGTTCCATACCCCGCAAACCCACAACCATCCTCTCTTCTTGTTTGTTATCTTGTCGTATCGTTTGTACCAAGATCTTTGTTTTGCTTCCTTGACTCTGCTGGCTCTGCCGCTGTTACTCTTGCTGCTGTTGCTGCTGCTGCTGCTGCTGCTGCTGCTGCTGCTGCTGCTGCTGCTGCTCTGCAGTGTTCGCATTCCCAGTATGAAGCAGTCGTATAAGGTTTATCCACATGTGGCCGTACTGCCACGTTCTTGCTTCTGGCTGCCATCAGGCTGCGATTAGTTTCGCATGTCCGCTGCAACGGCAGTCTTGAGAACTCGTTTAGGGCAATCGAGTCCTCGAAAATGGTGCGTTGGATATCCTTGAGTTGATTGTCTGAATAATTATTTACACGAACTCCAGCCGTCAGTCATACGGTCAGGGGTACGATAATTGGAAAGGTTACGACCTGCGACCGCTGTGTCGAGTGCAAACCTCTTGACGAGTGTCGCGGCCAGCTTCAACCTTTTCATTCGCTGGGACTTCTCCAATTTCTCTACCAAAGTTTCCAACCCCATCGTGTCCTCTTTGATTTCGCCACCGCGCATGACTCTGACAAGGATCGATAAGCTTGGAACACCAGTGCTTGGTTTTTTTTAATTTGTTTCGTTGCATAGTCTACTATTCTCCGGCGGCCGAGCTTTTGTTTTTCGCGCGTTTGGGTGCGACGGAAGCAAGAACACCTCGGCACATTACGACACATATCATGATCTCAGCCGAGCTCCGTAGTCGTGTTCTGAGAGTTTGACGCGGCTGAACTGGGCCTGTTTGTCGAAGGGTTGAGATCCGCCTCGCTGAGCCGAGCACGTGCATGGAAAACCCCACACTTGTTTGTTCTACTAAACTATTCCGTTCCGATCTCACATTTTTTTATTTGCTCTGCTTTCCCGCACTTGCTGCATCCGCCGTGTGCGTTCCAGATATACACCTCGCACTGAACATATAAACTACCTCACGACAAAGGTGACGGGTAGGAGGGTCACTGTTGGGGCCTACCTCTGCAGTGACTCGGGGTCGCTCGCGTGTGTGATACCGTTGTTCCTTTTGGTCGTAAGCTTTCGTGCTGTAATCATTTTGCGATAGGCATCGGCGATGTAACGGTAAGCAACGCTTTGCCAAAATTTGGTTAGTCTAAAAAATGTTTTTGTCCGCGGAATACAGAGCCAGTCAGTTGTGCGACTCGTGAAAATGCGGCAGCGAAAATAGGGGTATGATACTACAATACCATAGCCTTGGTCTCACCTTACAAAACTGCCCCCCTCCTCCCGTCTACCTGGCAGATTGGGATCAATCTCCTTTGTCTCGATTTGGTGTGCGCCCCCCGCACCGCATCTGGGAGGAAGCCTTCTAACGAACAAGACCCACAGAGCAAGGCTCATACAGCCGCCAGCCTCGTTTTGCTGTGTTGCGCACGGCCCATAGAAACCTATCGTTTTACGTTTCCTCTCTGTCTGCTGCCGTGCTACTGCATCACGCACGGCCCTCCGTGCTCAATACTTGGGGCAGTCACAGTTTAACAGCAGCCGCGCTGGGAGCTCTCTCCTTTGTCACAGCTACCGACTAAGCTTCTCTGTGATCGTACGCGTATTATATAGCGCTTCTTTATGCCCCAGTAGCAGCAGTACAACGGCAGCCGTCAATCAAGCTCTTGTCGTTGTGCCAGTAGCCATGTTGTATGCGCGTGGGCGGCGCACGGTAGGAGATAGAACACCATGACAACACTTGCCCGTAAAAAAAAGCAATCGGACACGGATCGCCGGAGCTCACACCAAGTAAACAACCGTATAGAAGAAGCGAAAGCGGTAGTTCATTCATATCAAAATATTGTTAAAACGGCAATGTTCCCCCTTTTCGACTTGCGACGCCCGCGGGGTGTCAAGTCAACCCCGAAAGGGGACACGCATATACACGAAGCTCACAACCGGGTATCCATGTAGACATCAAGTAAGCAAGAAAGTAAACAAGTCGAGAAGTCATGTGAGTGCGGCTACACCAATAGAATAGACAAGCCGCTCAACCGTTGACGTTTCGCGACTATTTCCAACTACCTCTAAGTTAAAGCTTATCTGCTGTTGTTGTCAACTTCTTTGAATCACAAGACCATGTTGTCATTGCCGTATCATATTCGTGCACAATCAATACAGCGCTTTCGGGTTATTTGGTGTCTACACAATCAAAACCAGTCCCCTACTACTGGAGTAGCAGGTCCATTCAGTAAAAAGTCTTCAAGAACATGAGCGCAAGTTCAAATAACCCCCAGCTCTCCGTTAATGTGCACTTGTGTCCGTTTTGTTTTATACGCTCACTCCTGACAAGCTCGAAAGACCAGTGCTGTATTGTTTTCGTTCCGTGTTTTCAGTATTGCAACACGTCCGTTTGTCTATACCTTTCCACTCGAGACTATGGCTGGTTTTGTTACTGCCACTGTTGAGACCCATGAATGTTACCAAACATGAGTGCGATTTTCAAATCGCCGTTAGACGATCAGCATATACCTGTTGTAAGTGTGTGCCACAATTCCATCTATTGCCGCTAAAAGACACAGTCTACCCCGGCAGCCCAGTCTCCCATCGACTTATTCGACGGGAAGTACACATCCGTAGCTTAGGTCCTAGCCGTCACGCTGTCGTCCGTTAACCTAGCAACGTTGAAGTTTGATGTCCCAGTCTTCATCCCCTGCAACTACTCTCGTATCGAGGAACACCTCGTGCACTGGTTGCGCACCCAAGTCGACCAGTACTGCCGGGACGAAGGCGCCTCGGCGAAAGGCGTAGAGGCTAACGTGGGGAGGATCAGGCTCATCCACCAGGAGCAGACGAATAACGCATTTGTGTCGTGCACTGGACAAAACGACACGGAGGCCCGCGGTGAGGGCTGGGGGAAGTACGAGATCAAGGCATGGTTTTGGGACACGACCTAGTTCGCGTCGTTTGCGACATTGTAGTGACCACGTGCCGCGCACAGGCCGAAGTGTCCATCAATATCCACTTCCAGGTGACGTGCGCCCTGTTTTACACGTGTGAGGGCGATCACTCCACCGCTATCCAGGCACTCAACCGCCTGCGTACGTGGAGCGAGCTCCGTCGCCACTCGTACACTTTCATACAACGAGGGCAGGGCAACATGAAGGCATATACCTCAGCCATCTCCAGGAAACGGCGGAGGTGGAGCTCGAGCGTGCGCGCCACCGGGTGGTGGAGAGCGAACGTCTTTTTCGTGGATCAGAAGCAGAGGAATTTGAGCACGTTCTTGAAGGGCGAATGGTTGGCGTCCATCTCCGTGGAGGAAATGAAGTACACGGACGACCCGTGGGTAAGCTCCATCCCGGAGTGGTTAATGACCGCCGCCCCTTTGCACCGCCTGGACGACGTCAGGCCCGACGGGGTTGCCCGCGGTATCATGACACGGCATAAATATTTGGAGTATTTTGCCTCTGCCAACAATGTGCTTTCAGCGCCGATGTGTAGGCGCCTACTAGCATTGAACGCCTCGACGGAGGAGGTGGGCGGTTCCGACGCCGACGGAGCGGTCCCGGTGTAAAGGTTCACCCTGAGAGAGTCGCCCTTCAAAGAGCTATTGTCAGACTTCGTATCTAGCAGGATCTCCAGAATTTACCAAGCACTTTCCATCACGAACCCCGCCGTTCCGTTCAAGGTCCTCACAAGGGGCCATTTGTCATGAACGCGCAGGCGCAAAGTCAGGAGGCTACACGGGTGCTGACGGGCTTGCTCCCGCTCATGCCGCACATGATCTATGTCGAGTGACACCGTCTTGACGCAGACAAGGGCACAGAATGATGTCCCCACAGAGTAGCAAAGTTTTCAGGCGGGACCACGACGAATACGAAACTTGCACTGATTAATGCTGCTTCCTCTTCCGTACAGCTATAGTCTTGCTGTTGGCGTCTTACTTGTTCGCACGTAATCAGTCGTATACCGTGTGGCATGTTGGTGTCAAATTGTATCTCACTCTGTGCCCGGGTTATTTACAGTGGTATCAGTGCGTAGCACAGCTATGAACCGAAAAATCTCTTGTGAAATGGTCATCTGTACAGTGTGGTAGCGTACAAGAAGGTCACCGACCTAAGTCCTCCACGAACCAGGATCGAGCAATGTCCGCAGGTAACAATCGGGGTGTACGTTGTGTTCAGCGTTTACATGTCACCAATATCGCATCATCGTCGTGGATGTGGCACCAGGGAACACACGCGAGTATTCGAAGTTTTCTGCAAGCTTTTACTCGAACCGCAACATGTAACGGCATACACGAACGAAGACGTCGCCCACAACGATACATACCATAGGTCACTCTGGTACCTTGACCTGATACTATAATCGGGTCTGTCTACCAAGCTGACTGGGCAAATATGCTTGCCCGGGGCTCCTGCTGAGGTCGGCGGTGTTGATTTCGCTTTGTGGACGACTCGCTTGGTCGAATTGAAGCCATAAGTCGAACCACGGCGTACTCGCGACAAGGCGAGCTACTAACAACACAACACCTACATTCCCGAATTCAGTAGGAGCCCGGTGTCGGTATCGCAGCACACCCTGGTGGGTAGACGGATCCAAGTTGAGAAACCCCAAAGAGCACAGAGTCAAGTCCCGTGCGTCGCTGTGGGCGGCGTTCCTGAATATACGTGCCGCATTCTGCGTTTCGTATATCAACCAGCAGCCTACACATCGGGGAGAAACCTCGAAGACAACGTGTGTCCCGCGATACCACATTACCCGCATGAAGTACTTGTAGACTATTACACTTGACATATATAGTCTATAGACTATGTGGCGGAGGCAGCTTCGTTATTGCGCCAAGCACAAGGGCGCATGAAGACAGCGTGGCTTTCTTGGGCATGTTATATATGCCGCGGTGGCGTATCAAGTAATCCTCGAGCCTGGTATAGGTCAGTTTCGTGAGATTGAATCCCCCCGAGTGCATACTCGTATAAATTTGTGGAGAGTTTTTCTTGTGCACAATTTGACTTGCGAAAAGTGCGAGAGCGTGAGTTAGCAACACTCGACTAAAAATCGACGAGCAGTGGAATTGCTGAACCCTATGCGCGATAAACAACAAAGGAAGGCAAGAACCGGGGAGGAGAATGGATGACACCTTTGACCACGGCTTGTCCAGAAGCCTCAAAGCAGATGTGTGCGAAAAAACACAATCCGTGGTCGTTGCGTGCATTACAATTTGCTTACGATTTTGGTGTTCGGCGTTTCACACGTCAAGTTCCGGCAGAGATCGAGCATTCCCTCGCATGTAGGGTAGATTGATGCCCGCATTCTGCACCATGTCCACTCGCGCATGTACACCTCAACGTCGAAGGAGTAACATTGTAAACACAACCACCAGGGATTTCAACCCGAGACAACTGGCGGTGCAGCAAATATGCGCCGTAAAAACCTTAAGGAAGAAGAAAAATCTGAAATATTTTGGTACTGCCGCCTCGAAGGGCCATGGAATGGACTTTGGGCGATGAAATCGTCTTAATAAACGCCATTGTAGAATATGACCGAGCGGGGCCGCCGCTCTAGGGAATGGCGAAGAAGAATAAACGACAGAGGCAGTGGCGTTGTGCAACCGCTGCAAACGTCTTGCAGAACACCCGTTTGCTCGGGCCACCGACGACATGAACAGCATGACACTTCCGCTGTAAGCCCTCACGCTGTCGCCCCGCTTGGATACTAGTACTATAGATGATGGTTTTTTAGCGCAACAGTCCCTTCGTTCACCCATAACGCTAATCTCCGAACGCAGAGGTCTCTCTGAGTACTCTACGGCGGTACGTTTGGCAGTTCTCTACGCCTGTTAAATTCCAACTGGTGATCCTCGAATGAGGCCGTCACCTTACTCATATCAACCACTACTTATGTTGAAACCACGAGACATCTGGGTGTTTTCTTTGTATATTTCTATCATACCTTTAACGGCCTTGATGAGTATTTTATTATTAGGATGGAAAACCAATGGGACGCCGTGTGCGGCATCACGTGCGCGACGTAAACCCCGACCATCTAACCAACACGTGCGTCGTTCTGCGCAACTGCACTGGGCACCCGTAAACGTCATTCGTTTTTTCTTCTTGTCGCACGGTCGAAATCCGTCCACGCTTTGGTGTGTCCATTGCTCACCCTGACTCCTTTTGAGCGTATTACATAAAGCGTTCCGAACGCAGGCTCTCGTCACCGACAAAATGGGGTGCCAAGGCAGGACGGAAGTCAAGCGCACCCAACGGGTCGACAAGTGAGAATGATACCGCCTAATCGTAAACGTGACGTATACAGTTCTATACCCCAACAGCGAATATCACCGGTTTACATCTGGCGAGGAATAAAAATCCCGCATAATATCGTAAAGCCCACACAGAGCAAATACACATATGATCCGCAGTCTACTTTCCAACTCCCAATGTTCCATCGACATACGACATCATTACCACTACAGAAAGCACATGCCCAACCTAGAAAGAGTCGCTGGTCCCCTCTCTAGATTCCCCATCGAGAAGATTCGAGCTCATGAGTGCCTCCGCCGCGTCCATTAAATCTTCATCGGTCAACCCAACGTCAGCGCCTTCCCAGTCTCCTCGCCAGCAGCCAGCGTCGACTTCGGTGGTGTTGTCGCCCACAGCCATATCATGCGTTCCATTCGGGTCCCCGCAAACCGTAGTGCCACTTACATGGCAGCCGATGCCATCCACAAGCGGCGAACGGGGGTCACCATGGCTAGCCACCAATTCTGGGCTAGTCGTCTGTGACTGTCCTAACTTTTCGTTCCCCTCGCGTGAGTCCCCGGACAAGACGAAGTCAACATCGTCAGGCCTCCCGCCCGGAGCCGACGGTTGCACTCCATCCCCGGCACATGTGGATCCACCGTCACGATGTGCCCTTTTTCTTACGCGGACCCGTTCGTCCTCGGACCGTGATGGTGGAGTGGCATTTGCTGCTGTGTCGAGCCGCGCCTGTCCACCATCACTGACACCGTCCCTTTGCTTTGGGGACGTTGGGGCCGGGATCAGGGGAGGTAGGGCGATCTCGTTGGAGATTCCTCGTAGAGCGGTTACCGTCGACGAAGACTCCGCAGACGCAGCCTCATTTTCCTGTCGCCTTTGTTGGAAAGATGTCGACCGGCCAGTCTCTTCATAATCCAGGGATAAAGCGGGGCCGGACGAAGGCTGGCGGGATGCAGAAACGGTGATTTCTCCCTCTTCGACGGAAATCAACCGGCTGGGTTGAAAGCCGATGTGGTGGAGTTCGAGCTGCAGGGACCTTCGAAACGGGGAACGCACGATACATACTTTAAATGGTGAATTGGTCGTGCCATGCACAAATCGAACACGTTGTGTGCATCAAACATACGTCAGCGGATCATTGCATGGCTCGAACGTCATGTGCCACACCCACAACTCGCCCAATTGAAATATCCTATGTGAAAGAGTTTAAGGGGGGCCAATATAGTGTGGGACCGCACATCATGTGTGGGCGGCGATCCTTAGTTCTATTTGAAGTACACTCATACGCCGTGCGCACGTCCTTGGCGTCAATATCAAGCCATATCGATTGGCAACAGGTTTTGCGGGTGATGGGATCCACACGTGACCATCAAACATCGTGTTACCGCGCACCGGAAATATGAGTTGGGTACCCGGGTTTCGTACTAAGCATACGTGCCCTACACCATACGGTGCCTGTGTGGTTTATCACTAACCACTGGGCTATATGTCGGGGCGTAGCTAAGGGTGCCCCGCGTTTTCTCGAGGGAAGATGTAGCACGTACAACTGACCCGCCAATAATTCGTGCAGCCGCTCTAAATGCCCCACGTTCGTGGCTATTTCGACGCGTCATTCTACAGGGCAGCGCGTTCTTTCCAAGCCATGTCTTGCTCCATGGACTGCAACTGCGACCACGGACTTGATTATGCGAGTTAACGTGAGAACGGCAACAACAACAACAACAACAACAGCAACAGCAACAACAGCAGCAACACCAACAACAGCAGCAACAGCAACAACAACAACAACAACAACAAAACAACAACAACAACAACAACAACAACAACAACAACAACAACAACAACAACAACAACAACAACAACAACAACAACAACAACAACAACAACAACAACAACAACAACAACAACAACAACAACAACAACAACAACAACAACAACAACAACAACAACAACAACAACAACAACAACATCAACAACGACAACAACAACAACAACAACAACAACAACAACAACAACAACAACAACAACAACAACAACAACAACAACAACAACAACAACAACAACAACAACAACAACAACAACAGCAACCGAGGAGCTACCCAATATAATTGGCACATAATTGATTCTACACTTACATCCGCGATGCCCTTAGATTGTTTACCAGGTTGCACTCCTTCACACTTATCAAACTCTGTGCTGGGAATATGTACAGATATCCTCATGTGAACAACTCGAGAAACTGGAGTGCTACTCCTATCGTAGCAAGCGTCATTCCTCATTCAACCCACGACGACAACAGCCCCCACGTCAACGACCTGTTTATGCCAACAGCTCAAACAAGCCTCCAGTCGGCTATTTGGTATGCTTTCTTTGTCTGATGTCAAAGGCGCTCGCTGCAACACGTCCTGTGCGAGGCGTCATACCTGCAAAATACATGGTTGCAGACGCAGCTCATCCCGCTCCACTCATCCAGGGGCGGCGCAGGCGTAGCGTTCGCGGGAAGGGTCGAGTTGTAGGCGTCTCTCATAGGGTTGTACAATTCCTGGAACATGCCGGACGCTGCGCCCGCCAGCACACAGTGCACCAGGTGCGGTCTGTGTACCAAAGGAGGAAAACATGTTCCGACGTGTTATTACGACAGTGCTGTGACCTTTCCGGCGCCGTGCAACACCGTCGGAGTTGTCATTCCGCGTGGCAAGGAACACAACGTCATACAATACACCCGCGTGGCATGGAACACAACGGCACACAACACCGGCGTCGACGACACGCCCGCAAGCGGCACACAACGCCATATTGGTCGACACTACGTTTTGGTTACGATAATGTCTCAGCGTTAGAGAGGAAAATGGGTATAGGGGAAGGGATTTGACGAGGAAGGAAGCGACTGTTTGAGCAACAATGGCAGCGACACGGTACACATGCGACACCAAAATGAGAACCTTTACGCTGAGCTTCGGGCAGCCAAATCTCAGTACATAACTTTGATATATAAGGCTCACCCCCAAAACAGTAAGGGGGTAAAGCAAGATCATGGCTCTACGTTGACCAGTTATGCCACGGTACCTGAATCGACATATCCCTGGAAATCGTATAACCACCCTAGCGCAGATGTTGATCGCATGGATGGTGCCGGGCATGTCACCTTTCATCATGTGCATGAAGGCCATGTCTCTGACACACAAGAAGCAGCCGAGAGGGCAGACAGGGCAAGCAGCCAAAGAGGAAGACAGGCGGTTAGATTGCACCGCGGAAACCTCAGTCCTGCAGCATGTGCTGTGATGGATTCATCCCAAGGTTAGGGTTGCAGATGTTGGATTAACCAATAAAGTACCTGTCCGGTTGAGCTCAAGTGAGCAACTACCTGTTAGTCTAATAACTCGACCAGCATACGTTGTTCTACCACTAGGCCATAGAAGTTTTGTCCGGTCGAGCGAACGAATACCTTCGAAGACGTGTTTCGAGTCATGATGGATGATGTTGATATTGACCTAGCTCCTGATGGTAGAAGCTCAGAAACTTCTAAGAATCTTCTACGCCCCTACCGTGGAATGGGTTGATGAGAAATCAAACGTCGAAGAGGAGCAGAGACGATGCCGATAAGCTGACCACCTTGAGGCCTGAAACCAATACGTACGGTCCCCGATACCAAACCTATTTGCACGCCGTTCCGCTCACCCGTGGTAGATTAAACTGCCCACTCCTGAGCACTTGTCCGACCTATGTGTCACCGAAGGATAGCGACGGCAAAAAGGCCAGGTGTATGTCTATACCATCAGCAAGTCATGCAGAAGGTTCACAGCATATCTAACGTCTTTAACGGTACCATTATACCCTCCGAGATATTTCGCTATTAGACAATTCCGCGTGTGATTACCGACGCTCTATATCGGCACACAACATATACCTAGCGGCCTCAGTTTGGGTGGTGTGGTGGTCCATGAACGAGTTAACGATTTGTGCATTTGAACAAATACCTCACGCTGCACGGGTAGTACGTCACGTTTCTCTCGGAAATAACTGACGTCATGGCGGTGACAAATGGAATACATGAGACGAGACCTCTAAACGAGCAACAACATGCGTATCCTATCACTAACGCCTTCTATTGGCTCAAAGTCGTAGAATTTACTACCTGGGAAACATGCAAGTTCATATCACGAATGCGACTGCACAAGACGCATACAGTTGCCTGAGCTTCGTTCATCAGTGGCAAAGCGTAGGCGTTGGTTCGGCCACGCCGGATTTCTTGTGATACGGGCGTTGCAAATGTACTAACTCTGACGTAATCCTTCGGTTTCCCCTGCACCCGGAACCGGCGTCCTTGAGCACCTCGCGAAGACACACCGTTACGACGATATACCTAAGCGACAAGGATTGCGCAAAGTCAGGTTGACAACTACAACGACAAATGAACATTGCCTCCATAAAGAATAAAAATCGAGAAGGTGCATCGCCGGCCGCATTGATTCTGTTTCCCTAGCTGGCACAGCTGAAAGAGCTGCCATAAACTACAGCCAGAGTAGTATCCCATGAGCACGTGAGCGTCAAATTTAAGCGCACCCACCTCTCCATCGCCTGCGAGAGACGGCCGAGGTCTCGCGAGACGCTCTCGATGAACGTTTTCGTCTCCTTTCCAGCGCGAGGGGTGTCCTGTGGCCCCTTTACGTTTAGGTGGCAAGGGCAGGTTGGCCTCCAAGGTACTTCCACGTTACCATTATTCCCTTCCAGACCAACCTCAAAACCTCCGTGTTCACTTTGGACCTGGAGCTCATCCGGCACCCCTGGCATCTCCCCCTTATGGCGATTGTCCTGTTGTTGCCCGTTACTTTCCTCGATGTCTTCGCTGCTCATGTCCGCGTGCAGCGCCATGTTCAAGTTGAGATTTGTTAGAAGGACTAGATTGCAGATGTCCGTCTCGTGCACGATTTCTTTCACCTGCGATCCCACGGTACAAACGTAAATCACATTGGGTGGGGGGGGCGACACCGTGGTTCATCCAGTGTGATCAACCAACACCGCCAGCTGGGGCGCTTGACACAGTCTTCAACGTATAGCACGGGAACGATGGAAGCGCCAGGCGCCCAACAAAGGAGAGAGAAACGTGTTTTCATCGCCGCATGTCTCGAGGGCAAGTGAGGTTCGTTCTACTAAGGGTATACTTATCTGCACCTGAAGGGAACGAAATGTTCCGGTTTATGCAGGGTAGCAGTAGATGTGTCGCGGACTAGCGTGTTGATGGCCGCTTACCCGAACTTAAAGCATGCAGCTTTTCGACAGTGAGGGAAAAGGCTCGACATAAGTTAATCAGGAACTCACGAGGTAATGACGTGGGCCATAAACACCGCACAATACCCACAGTCAAATGCCAGACTCGTCAACATGCATCTCGTCAACAGGCCGCCGATCGACTGCACCTTCTTACCGCGGGAATACGGTCGACATCTTCTTCCGTTTTGCGATGGGTCCTCGCTGGAACGCACGAAGGATTGCTGCCGAAGAGGAACTGTTTACAATTGTCTCCCATGGTTCGTAGCATGTACCGGATATCCTGTGGCCGAGCAACATCATTGGTTAATGCAGGGACACAAAACAAAAACATATTACATGTGCAGGCAAAAGAGATGTCTCCTCCTTCAACCTCCAGGAATGCAATGGGTTATCCCCGTGATTACCACGCGCGCTCGAGCCAATCCAATACGCCAGGGTATTGGGCAAGGTCGTGTCTGTGTCGCTTGGATACGTAGGGCGATCCGGTGGTACCAGTAGGTGGTATGGGGCGCGAGGAAGAAGCATAAACCAGCTACCAAAAATATCGAGCCACTGGAGGAGAAGTATAAATACGAGGACGAGTGAACCAAGGTGAGTATCGTGAACCATTCAAGCCAATCGCTGGGATCCCATGAGATCCCCGAAAAGCACAACATCGACGAACCACCCATCAGTCTCTATAGAGCACATGCATTCACCTATCAGACCTTGCCCCCAGAAAACCAGGAAGGAAACGCCCTGCCGGACGATATTTTTATGCGATTTCGCTCAATCGATCTAACAAAATGTCCAAGTTGGGCCGTGTGAGACAGACCAGGTGAAGGTTGGGAACACGAACCATGTGTATGCCACCCACTCACTTCCCTCTCTGCTCTCTAGCGTGCATCTCTCTCGGTGCCGCGGTTTTAGACGTTGTTACCATTGTGATATGAGCCGTCTTTGTAGATAGTACGGCGGCCATCAAAGGATCGGCAGCACCGACAACTCTCGTAGCCAGTACAGTGTTGTGCGATTTAGTTTTACTTGCCCTATACAGATATGAACATTTTGGCCGTGTGAGGAAATTTCGGCATATGTCAAAAACAAACGACCAAAGGCGTGTATCTCTCGCTCCTCTCCACGCTCTGTTGCGTCCACCTTTCACGGCGACGCGCAATGTAAGGGGCTTCCTTTTGAGTAACGGGCTTTGGTCGTAGGGCGTACACAAGCCGACAACGCCCTGGCACCACCGCAAATCAGGCAGTATTGGAACGGCAGTGGCGGCACACATGATCTTGGCAGAACACACTGCACCAGCGCTGAGTCCTACTGGATTGGTTGCCATTCGAACGTGCGTAAAACGCGTTGGATCGTGTCTGCGTCGGAACGCCAAAGTCATGCAACAAAATGCTGCCCATCTCCCGCAAACCCGCACCGATAATGTGTGCTATGTTAGCGAGCGTGAGGTCCGTTGTACTGAGGTATTGAGGCTCCTCGGTGGAGACGCTCTGTACCTCACCCTAGGAACGAATATCATAAAATCAAAACATGAAAGTGCAACCCAATGACCAGTCCCATGGCCCACGTGGATAACAAAAAAAAACGTAAAGCAGCTATGCTATTGTAAGGATGTTGGGCACACCTGTCTCCTCAGATGATTAGTAGCATACCGGCAGTCAGAAAGAGTTTGACCAAATCGTGCCACCTATGTCAGTGCACCATCTCGTAGACAAGCTTATGGGTTCACAGGACGAACAAACGTTCCGCCATTACGTAGCAATGAATACCTCCACACACGTGCGGTGATTGCTAGTGGGTGTTGTTGCGGTTTGGTTCGAAAGCGTTGTTGCCCGTGTTCATCGCTGCCTCACCGCAGGGAGTGCCTCCGGAAGCATTCTTGCCGTGCTGGTCGCGAAAGTGCTGTACTTGACCTTTTGTTCCTGGTATTTGCACGTGGTATTACACCATCGCAAGGGTGTAAGCATCCAACACGGGTAGAGACTTCGACGGAAATAACGTTAGAGTAAACGCATAGTAAGGAAGGGAAAGACACAGAGTGACTGAGATAACGAAATATGCCAATAATTAGCAGACAAAAACTTCCAAACACGTATGCCAAAATCTAGGGTACGTCAACAAACGGGTAGGGGGTGATTGATCTAGTCCTCGATACCGCTCTAGTCAAAACGCGCTAGCGTGCTGTCCCTTGCTGCATATATTTATCCCCAGCGTGCATACCTTAACCTACGCACCGTGGTGCGCCATAGCAAACAGTCCTACCGCAAGTCCGAGGGGTACGAGGCAACAGCTTTGGTTACACAAGGCGGAAACAAAACATGAAGATATTCATAGATGGCAATTCTCAGTCGAGCAACAAAAGAATATCGTTGGAGCCACGTTTTTGTGCTACAATATATTCCTTGGCGACGGGATGCACTGATTTGCACAATATTTTTTTGTCGTAGTTCTGGATGGGACACGTGCAATGTGCCGAAAGCCGTTTCGAAGGTATAAATGCTCAAGTAAAAGGACCGAGGAGAACCAAGTTCACATCTACCGTAGCATGTGCTAATCGCGTCAGGTTACAATGGCAACAATAAAACCACGGCGCGTCTGTGCCGCATCTGACTGGGACACGCAGCGGTGCCGACAAAGTTAGACGATAGCACTGGATGCAGGTTTTATGCGACACGTCATCGTACGTTTACAGTAGATCCACAGGTACGAGATATGGGCACTCACTTCCTCCCCTAGGAAGCCGTACAAGACAGCCATGACGAGGTAGGCCCTGCGAGGGAATAAGCGTCCACGCGAAAAGGGACGTGTTAGCGGGAACCACCCTGTTTTCATATGTAGAGACGTCGCTTGCACAAGTCACACGCCACAATGTGCACGGTACGGGATGTCTGGGACAAAATAAACGGGCGACGACGCTAAAAGCAATACTCGCGTTTTATCAAATAGCACTAGCCTAGCAGGGCGGACCGCTTTGTTACTCACACGAGTAAGCGCGCGTTTTATATTTACACGAAAATACAGAGCCGTTATCTCAAAGACGGACGAACCGAAACGAGCCCTGCTGACCTCCGCATTCCATAACGAGGGACTCTCATACCGGCATTATCTACACGAAAATGTTTGGCGTCATCCCCTAAAAAAAAAAAATAGTACACCGGCATTATCTACACGAAAATGTTTGGCGTCATCCCCTAAAAAAAAAAAAAGTACAATGGGCTATTTGTCCTCGGACGAAACGCACCGTTCCACACACTGTTCCACATGCGCATCTTTCCAATCCTTCGTCTCGATTCGGATCATTCCTTTTTCATTGACCGATGCTACAAGGATGCCCTGCACAGGGGTTCTCCACACGTCGGTTTCAATGTTGCGAAGATGACCCCACGACGGGCGCTCGAGTTACCAGGTGTACAGTCGAACTTAAGTCCTGCAGAGGTTCTACGCATTCACGTCCAAGGGATTTCGAGTCGCATTTGGGATGCCCAAATCTCAACGCACGACGCTCCAGGGTCATGGTTTCGCCACTACGTCAACGATTACATGGCGGAACAGGACGCCACTCAGAGCGGCGACTGCGTCATGCTATAATATCAGGTAGACAATAACACGCTCAAACCCACCTCTAGCTGGCAGTGTAGAGCAACATATCATTATTCCTGAACGCACGACCTCAGAGGAAATATGCGGCCGTAGCAACCTACACGTCGAAATGAAAGTCAATACCTTTCGAGCGAAGATTGATCACGGGCTGCAGCTTGCACGATGTTCGTACCAATCGATCTTGAGCACCCCCCCACCCCAACAAAAGGTGCAATGATCATGGTTGATGCGGCATGCACGTGCACAGTACTTGGTACGCGGTACAGACCAACGCTGGCTACAGCAATGGAGGAAATAATAATATTTTTTCAATCCCGCGGCTCAGGGTCCCTCGGGAGTCGCTCCGCTCCTACTTGCATGCATTAAGCGTTTGTCCTTTCAAGTATCGCGACATGAACCGCCTTGTCTCCATTTGTTACGCCTAGCTTCGTCTCGGGGTATAGCGATGGATCGTTCACGCTAGTGGCCGCCTAAACTATGATGGTCCACTATCGTCGGTCAGGTTCGCACAAGTTGCCTCACCTCGCTGTCTCAACAGTTGTATCGTCGAAGCACTCCGCCAAGGAATCCCGGGCAAGCTTCAGGTACCCCGTGACCTTCACGTGCAATGAAAACGAATTGGTTTTTGGGGGATCAGGCGCGTGCTACGATGGGCGTAGCCCCTGCAATGGTGTCATAGGGGTAGCTCCTACATCTCCTGCGGTTCCTCGCTTGGGGACCTCTGTACATACCGCAAACATTGAGGTTAATGGCCATGAAAATACCACCTGGTGAATGATGATCAAATCCCGCCACGCAAGAATTCAGCGAACGACATTGCAGAACCAAAAAACGATATTCTAAATATTGGATAGCCAACCAGTTCGAGCCCTGTCGGTTGAAAATTTTACGCCCAAAACATGCTACTCGTAACGCGGCCCGAGTCTTCGCGGGGTCTCCGTTGTTTTTCATCGTACACTCGTCGTACAATTTACTGGGCGCTGGGGGAAAGAAGGAAAATAAAATTGTTGTGTCGATATGGCTGTCGGCCAAATGCCAGCTAGAGAAGATATCATAAAAATAAAAAATAAAACACTCCAGCTGTGAGATCGAAAATTTTGTCGAAATTCATCTTTGCAAGCTGTGTGTGATACTCTGGTCTCGCGTATTACGGGTTGTGTGCCCAGAAAATATTATGGCAATTCTTAACAAGAAATGGTCTGCATCCTCTCACTCAGCCGCCCATAAAAATCATGGAGCTCCTTTGGCGTCCATTGCTAACACCAAACCAACAAAAGGTCGGCCAGAGAGTCAGTAATATCTCGCATCATAACGGCCATGACACAAGGAAGGGCCGATCGCTTTGGCCGGTCTTTCCGACGGGAGCTCTCGATGCCCTTGCCGTAAACGCTCGGCTGCTTCAACGTCACACAACATGAACCCGAAAACTGATCCACCACACATTGCGCGTCCTACACAAGACAGGGGGGTCCGAAAAAGGATCCGGGCACGGCCCTAGTATACTCCGAACTCAACGGGAATCCACTTAGAAGATGTGATACGTGCCGTTATCGCCAGCAGTAGTGGAAACCCCTCCAAGTCGGCGGATAGGTTGGCGAGTCTGTGCAATGTGTGGTCCTCATATCAATAACGTTAGACATGCCCGTTGACTCTTCACTCCGTCAACGCCGGATCCGATCTGGAATTGAGCCGAACATAGCTCCCCGAGACACGGACGATCGAAATTGAAATGCCCTTTGGACCGCGATACTGCAAATATCTCCCTCTGTCCAGACGTGATCAGTCGTATCCGTTACGCAGTAAACGCGACAGACGACCTGCCCCGAGGGCGCACAGAATGTCGATTGTCTGGCAGCTTTGTTGGTCTTGGTTCAATCCAGCCGGTGGGCGAGGACCCATCCGCCCGCCCACCCGTCCGCCCTAATCGAAACACAACCAACATAGTGCACCCTTTTTTTATAACCAGAGACTTCTTGCCCCGGACAATCGTTCGCCCTACTGGCGTACATAGTGTGAACGACAAAGGCGCCTCTCAATTCAGCATGTGGTAACTCACCAAATCCGAAGGGCATCCCTGCACCAGCGCCCCCAGGGCGATCGTGCACCAGAGGATACACGTTGAAGGATCTCCTGCCTTGTCTCGGCTCGCCAGGGCCTGTCCGCAACCCTCCCCGTCCATATCCTGGACACGCTCCAGTGTTTGTCGCCCCGCAAAGTTCTTGCTGCCGGCGTGAGCCCTTTCTTGACGCTTACGAGGCCGGGAGCCAAGCATAATCTTCACTATCGCCTGGCGAATCATGCTGCGGAAGGTACGCACCCAATACAGATACTCATATTACGTTACCCATTGGATGTTGTGTTTTTCCCCTACTTGATGAATTGGCTTCCGCAGGAGAGTGGCGCATGCTTGATGAACTTCTTTGAGCCGTTCTGGCAGCAGATTCATTTCTCCTTCCTATGCAGCATACACCTTAGTGGCCGATAATATTGGATTGCCAACAACGTTGAGAAACTTAAAATAAGTGAAAATTCGGAGGCTCGCTTCGCCTGCGACGCGGCCAGTGTTCGTGCTAAGGTTGTCGCCTGTCCCGCTCACCTAGCGCTCGTGAGGGGAAGAAAGCCCAGACACTCGAAGTAATCGTTCAAGAACGCGTTCTCCTGCATCCCCACAAGGCCCGTAGCTCGAGACACGCTCAGGTGACACCTGGATTCGTCGCAACGCGGCAAAGATAAAATCGGGCTT
Source organism: Undaria pinnatifida (assembly GCA_012845835.1). Lineage (NCBI taxonomy): Eukaryota > Phaeophyceae > Laminariales > Alariaceae > Undaria > Undaria pinnatifida. Next base: position 13,133,582 of record JABAKD010000011.1, read on the forward strand.
TGAATGCGACAATCATAGCTTTTTGGCCAGGCCTTGGGTACTATTCATTCTCAACCTGGCGCCACGACGAACATATCGCTAGCCGGCGGAGCTGAGACTCATGTCAGCAAGCAGTGGTTGATCCATCGACCCAACGCACGCAACGCACAAGAGTAAGCTCACGGCCGGCACTGGTAGCAAACAATCTACTGCTGTGATAATGGCAGAAAGCCGTGGTATTGTAGTCCTACTGTGAATTCATGTGGCGCCGCCGTCTGACGTGCGTCTTGTGGCCCGGTTGCTCTGTGTGACTTCGACGACTGCTTCAGTTTTGGTTTCACTGGCACTCAACTACAGCAGAACGCAACGTGGATACCCGTTGAGCCGATGCATGGGTTATATTGACGGTGCTAAAGTGTGGTTTGTACCAAACTCCCGCCGTGCACGAACGGGGCAAGAATTCGTCTCAGGCGTCAACAAAACTACGTATTCGCGCCACTGAAACATGTTGCATATTATTTTGGAGGACGATAGTAAATAGGACCAAATATTGTTAGTAAAAATATATGAATATAGAGGTTTTGTCTACACCGTAGGTCCTATTTACTAGGGTTCCCCGTAATAGGAAGTGTTACGCGAAAGCTCCGACGCAGCGATACAGCGATACAGCGTACCTCTTGAGGGGCACCACGCTCGAACCGCCAGACCCGCGCCGTTGACGTGATGCCACGGCCATGCCCCTACCGGGTGTTGACGAGCCCGATCCCACCGACTGCCTGGCGGAGCTAAGCGCCTTCCGCCGAGAAGCCGCTACTCTCTTCAAATTTGTTTCAGACGGTTGCTTCTGCCGGTAACAGCAGTCTGGCTGTTTGCGTTGTATGCAGAAACTGTCCGCCGAAAAATACCATCCAACGGGAAGAACGAAACAGCGGCGGTCAGCTAATGATGAGCAGGAGCGGTTTACAGTGGGGAACACAGGCCGGGGGACAAGAGCGGTGCGATGGCGTGGTTGTGAGGTCAAAGCTTCAGCGAAGAGGAACTAATCTCCGTTGTCGCGAACGTTCTGAGCCCGCGGTCACTCGCAGCCGGCGTGAAGTATTACTCAACCTTCGGGCGTTCCACTTAAAGCGATTCTGCTACCGACCATAGTGATGTGAAAACGGGTATATCAATTCCAATGGAGAAATTGCTGCCTCTGCTTAACAGCTAAGTGCAATGAAGAAAATGTTGCTAAAATACAGTACGGCATTGCCCTCAACAAGTCCATGCGGACTCAGGTGGCATTTTGATAGAGGTCATAACTTGGTCTTGAGCACGCTCGTTTTCGGTGGTTGTGGGTGCTTTCTCGCGCATATAGTTGATGGTTACGGTGAAGGCGGGTCACGTAGAAGGTCAGCTGTATGCAGATACACTTCGACGCAGATTTTTCCTCGGCTGGTCTCTGCTGCGCGCGACCTAGCCATCAAAACTCACTCAGGACGATGTAACGACACACCACCTCTTCGGGAAACAGCACCGCTGCGTCCTTTTATTGCGTGATAGCCATGGTGGCTTCGTGTGCACATGGCTCACAGAAGTATGAAAGGCAGCACCACACAGCACTCTGCAGGAGATTCAATGACGATCGTTTTCCCGTTTTCTGCCGTGCACCTCATATCGTCTGAAAATTATCGCCGCCGTACTAAGAGCGAGCACCACTGGCTCTCCTCTCGAGCAAAAGCGGCCGCAGTTAAACACGTTTCCGGCTTCACAGCGATAGTGCTTGGGTGTAGGTATATGCGTGGAGCTTTCATCAAAGGCAAGTCAATAAACCACGACGCGAATATCTATGACACGCACATAATTCAGGTACCTTTCACATATGACGAGGGTCGCAAACACAGAAACACATTTGGAACCAGCAGCACCAGATAGACGCCGTGCGTTCCATTAAACGGTCTCGGATATACGTTCATGACTACCGTACAAGGGTTGATCCGATTACGATATTGCGGGCTCGCCAGGTGCACAACGGTAGTAATCCTAAGGTCGTGGTGCATACAAACCCTGCACACTCCACAAATGATGGTGATCTGCAACTTCTACGTGGGCAAGAGCTACTCTCGTGGGGAGGACAAGAAGAGGATGCGTCGCCTTACAAGCGACCTGTACTGGAACGTGTCGCACTGTAGCATGCCAAATTATGTTTTTCCAAGCGCCTGAGACAATGGCTCCCCGGCTTCACGGGCTCCTCGCGGTGACAGCCGACGGACTCAGACGTAGTAACAGATTCACAGGGCTGTTTTCTTGGTCCAGTGGTGTCGTATGGCGGCCATGAATGGTGAGTTAAAGTGCATCGTTCTCCAGAACTTCGGGCCGCAACAACGAAAGACGGAAATCAATAGACATAACATGGTTATCACAGCTCTGATGAGTTTAGACGAAATAATGTGAAATAGTAGAAAAAATTGTCAGGGCGAACTCTCGACACGGCATGCCATGAAAACCGACAGGAAAAGAGCTCCCTATTCCGTGTGTACCTTCGATGCAGTGCCCACCCAGTTCAGTTCTGTGTGCGTCGTGAACAGAGGTGAAACGTTCGGCGCAAACTGACAGACACCCATACACAACTCATACCTGGTACGACATGGGCATAATGCACACATTAGAATATGCAAAGCTGCAACCAAAGTCATCCCCATAACTCGTTGTGTTATATTAAAATACTCCAATTTACGTCAGCTGTGAGTTCGACGGATTTATGGTCGATACTCATATATGCAAGCTGCGTTGTTGGTACTTGAATTTTTTGTATTCCGCCTTTCTGCACACATCCAGTTGGAATAACATTTGTTTCAACATAATCGCCCATATGGCATGCCTGCTTAACCACCACATCGCACAGCGCACAGCGTGGTACCATGTACGATTTAATGCACTATTTGTACTATTTAGAACATTCGACCTACAACAGCCCATACTTGGAATATGCCGGTCGACTTCACGTATCAACAACTCGCGATATACAACAGGGCCAGCACGATCATGCACGCCGACAGCAACGAGGTAACGGGGCCAGGAAACAATGGAGACCATCACATACGGCCGGGTGAAGTAGTCTGTCATCCCGTTGGTGGTGCCACGCCACGCCGCAGAGTACGCCATACCAGGTATCCCGCAGTACCATGCGAACACACCGTGCAACAACCATTCGTCGTACCAACCATGAGGTACTGGCTGCGATAGACCGAGAACAGTGATTTTCGTTGTACCGAGAACGTCATAGGCGCTAGCGCGGCAGCCTTTACTAGCCAAAGCATCAACATAGTCAAGAACAAGGCCGCGGTTTTCTGCACACGGTACCAAGGCATGCATCCATTTGGTAGGCGTGAAATTCTCACGGCCCAGCCCTTCTTGTTTCGCTGCCGGGAACATGCCCGTGCACCAACAACAGCTGCCTATACTTCGCCGCTTCGAAGCCAAAATGAGGACATTTTTCTGAGTACATAGTATTTCATAACTTTTTTTTCTCATATCGTGTGCTCTTCCCCGACGATGTTGCCCCTTTTTTCATTTCTTTTTGTAGGTTGTCCCATCCTTGCGTAGGGAAAGAGACTCAATGCCGAACATGGTAATAATGGTGAATATGAACCAGGGGACACAACAACTGATGCGCTGTTGCGCGGCCGCACAAAATACGCCAAGTATGATTAGCACAGCGCGACAGGCCGCAGGTTTATCGCGCACTTGCCCAACAATCTCTTTGAACTGCGCAACAAGTTTTGCCGCAGGTGAAAATAAACGTTGTGCACTTTTTTGTCCTGTCGGTTTTGCCGCCGCACGCCTTCTAATCATAGCCGGAAAAAACGTATTCACCACATCGTGTTTCAAGTATTTTTCGGGCATATTGACGTTTCATAGCCTACGTGTACGTCTCGGCGGGGGCTCCGCACCCCACCTCCACCATGTGATTCGCGCAACACGAGGCTGCAGTTTTTGCATTCCCTGGAACGGACACCGCTATCGGGGTGGGCGGTCCGATGGACATCATCACATCACACAATACATTGCAGCTTCCGCTCAACCAACGAAGCCGTGCTGCAGCAGCTACCTGTTATCTTATTATTTGTTCGATGTGGTGTTTGGTTCATCTCACTTCCATTTCTACCCGTGTTTTCCGTCCTATCTAATTTCCCTCGTTCGTATGTGCAATTCCCCCCTCCCCTCCTTTCATTTACCTACCTGGCGGTGTTGGTTCCTTACCGGTACGGCACCAAGTACTATATACTTTACGGTATAAATATTTACAGTGGGGGGGGGGGGCTTGTAAGGCCGCGGGGGGTCCCGAAGGAATATTTTTGTCAACCAGGCGCGAGTATTTGACAAAAGGCGTTACGCTTCAAAATGCCAAGGAGGCGTCTACGCTACGGTAGAGGTACACCGTCATCACTCAAGGGCCTCTACACCCACACAAAAACTGGATTCGAAGAAAAACGAAAGCCGAACCCGATGAACTATCCCATAGCCTATGATAGACATAAAAATCTTCATGCCAAATGAAAAAAAAATGAAACAAAATCCGACGACGTTGGGTCAAGATGGGTTAAGATGGGTCAAGGGGGCCTGTCATGCAGAAAAGCGAAATGGTCGAAAAATGCTAGCTCTCATGTACTACTAGTAGCACCCGACTCGAAACACGTGGAAATAGAGTCAAGAGTCATGCAAGCAAGACCCACCTTCGCGGACCGTAGCTAGCATACGGTGAGATTTGATTAACTTCGAGCTTGTTCGCCCCTTTGTTTTTGCCCTTTTGGTAGCCCAACACTTGACTACGTACCTCGAATGCCAAAAGAAAAAAATCCTGTTCGGTATTTGTTTTCAATACGTACGCATCTGGTGTGTCAAAAGGTCTGCAAAAAGCCTCAGTTAACTGTCGATAACGCCGTTTCTAACTCTATCGTAGCACATGCTAGCTCGCAAACGCATCAGATAGTGGACTTTGGAGCAGACTCTCGATTTGTTGGTGATGCTAGGTGGCAACGACGGCTTCACGAGACCACTCCCTGAGTCATTTCTGACGGCCTACGACTGCTGCCCGCTGCTCCCGGCGCCTTCACGCACCCCCTAGAACGCGCTTCTCAATCACACGGGTTGTGGTTTGGATGTAGGTTTGATGTAGGTTTGGATGTAGGTTTGGATGTAGCAGTCCTGAACTGAGTTAAATCGACACACGAGGAGTATGAAAATACGTGGAAGTGTGGTGAGCTTAAGCTTTATTTGGCCCCATCCGCAGGAGGATAACAAAAATAAATAAAAAGCAGTCCTGAAGTGAAGTGGAAAGGTTTTGTTGGGTTCGTTTTGTTTACTTACTTGTCGTTTCGTGTCTTACGAATCCCGACGACTTTCGACCCCTGCAGCATCCCAAAATCGAGCTGTACACCTCCGCTCAAAAACGTGCGGAAGGTCAATCTCAATATAATCACGAGCTGCTGTGGATGCAAATTTCACGCGTTAAAACCCGTGCCCGCTGGGGCAGCCGGTCGTTGAAGGTCAGAATGAAGCGTGTTGAAAAGGCGGCTAGATTGATTGCCGGGAAGAAATATCTAGATGTTAGAGTTTACCGGAAACCCGGGGAGGGGGGGGTGCTTTAAGAATCCCCTCCCGGCGGTTTCAGGCGACCTAGAGTGCGTCAGGGCAGCAGGAAACGAATAAAAACGGCCGCGGCACTGTTAAGGGACTCTAATTAGTGGATGCGACCGGTTGGAAGGACTTACATCACCATAAGAACGGCCATACGACGGAATGAGGAATACCACGTAGGGGACAAAAGGAGGGCATGGCGGCGGGTTCTTCCGCTGATTGCAGGTCCACGATGCGCTGTGATCACCATGCAATCGGGATATATAACGCAAAAACAGTAAAGTCCAGTGGTTCGCGCATCTGGCACTTGGGAGGCACACAACTCGCTTCTATGGCAATCTGTCTGGGGTTTTCCAAAAGGGGGACACTGCTGTGGTGGCACCTCAGGCCCGTTACAACAACATTATTGAGTTGCGTCCACTACCCCGTAAAAAGGGCCAAGTCGGAAATAACGGTTCGGAGATATTTGGCGTCCTTTTCCTACTCCGCTTTTTCTAATCGAGAGGCCGGGGGGGGGCGTCGTACTTCGTGTGTTTTTACTTGTCTGACGTATCTACATTGCTTCCTGCAATATGCTAGGTATCTGGATGGTGTGTACAAGTGGGTTCTGTTTTTTATGGGGAGCTGGTACCACACGGTGCGATCGGCATTGTGCTGGCTGCATTTGCGAACATTTGGGACTCATTTGTCGTGTAGTTAGTGAACATAGGTATTTTAATCTCACTGGAACGTTGCAAATGGGAAAGCAATGCTTAGTAGAACGCAAAAACGAAATAAATGTCGGGATGATTGTCTATGGACTCGATTTTTTAAAATTTTCTTCTACACCTTTTCAAAATCTGTCGACGTAAAGGATTTCTGGCGGCAATTGTTGGGCCATCATCCTTGGGCAACATCAGCTTGTCTTGGGTTTGAGGCGGCGAGATTTCGCGTCATCCACACACTTCGACTGACAGAATCAACGACAGCGCCAGGATATCTGAACAAAGCGAGTTCGTTAGGGGCTCCTACCTGCCGTTGCTATATTTACAGTGCTCACACCACCGCCGGTGATGGGTTGCGGGCGTCGGCCAGACTACTGCTGCTGAAAATACACTTGGCCGCTGGTGTGCGGAAAACGGAGACAAAACGTCTCCATCGTCTCCCAGCGGGAAAATACGAATGAGAGTATTTCTGGGACGACGGCAATACAATGCGGGCAACCTCTCGAGCCTGGATCATGGATCAACATCCACACTTCGGCGCTGTTTTGGGCAGCCAAGTGGTGTTGTCCCAAACAATGAGGGGTGGTCGTAGTGGGTTTTTTCTATGTCACGATCGAAATAATCATTCGCGTTTTTTGGACAACGCTGACCGAACCTTCACAAAAAAAGGATGAAATGTGTTTCATGTCTTATGCAGATTTTTCTTCCCATAACAGCAATACAACAATCTGTTCACCAACAAGCTAAAAAGAACAGCTTGGAAGCGTTCTCGGTGACTTTAGACAAGGCTTTACGGATAAGCGAATTTGAGCTTGTTTTTCTCCAGATTTTCCGTTTTCTAAATACTTGAGTCAATTGACCTCGTGGAGAGCACATGAGGCCATTCTCTGAAAGAAACACAAGTCCGAGCTCTCTTCCAGGGCTTTCCGCAAACACCTATCGCTACAATGGCCAACAACTCGATTTTAAGGGCCGGATGAGATTCGTCCAACATGCCGGAAATACCGTCAATATCCACATATCTCACCAACATACGGAAAATGAGTGCTTCTTGCACATGAAAATTATCTTATTTTTAAAATGCAATCATTCAAAAATAACCCCTCTAGAAACGCATTGGTTCGCTGGATACTCCTGAGAGGGATCTCGACTGGTATTTGAAAATCATAGCCGGTTTTGAGCCACCTACCTGCGAGAAAAAATGGCTTAAATAGGTACTGTAGGAAAGTGGGAAAGTAAAGATCTGAAGAAAAAGAATATCAACAATAGTTTTCCATAACCAGTGGCCTTAGTCCTGGATTCTGTCGGACAGTTCCAGGCAATCCCTAAACACCCTGGTATTCAACAATATTTTCTGGCTTAATTCCATCGTTGATTAGTCATCCATCGGTCATCCCGTCCCCTGTCATAGACAAAGCAAAAAATGGCTAAAACGTAATGGCTCTGTAGGTCACCAAATATCCACTCGGTATTCATCTGGCTTCTTCAACTCGGCTCTGTAGCCGCTCCGCTGCCAAAGGCGCATCAATTCGAGTTTTCATCCGACGATGAATGGCAACTTCTGGGTCACGTTTGGTCGTATTTACAACACATGGACTACTATACAGTTACATGTCGTGTCCCGTGCGATAACACGCGAACGGGTAAACGCACACGAGTACACGCGACAACCGTTTACACGCAACAACAACATCGAGGACGCTGCCTGCACACACCAGCACACGGATGAAGTACGTCGAAAATAAGAGTATACACGGGCAGAACGCCGCGCACTCGAGTACACAGTGCCTGCTGTGTGCTGTTGTACGCACGGGTAGTACGGCCGACGTACTACGTAATCGTGTGTTTGCGTGCAGGAACGTGGGCCTTGGTTTATTTTAATCAGTTCAATTTGCCTACCGTTGCATTCTGAAAAACAAATAAACACTTGATCACCACACGTCCGCCGCCGTCAGAAGAACTGGCACTACAAATATTATACCATTCCGGGTACAGAGTACAAGAGTACTCCTTGCTCAATAATATTTACTACCCGTAGCTTTTAACAGGCAACGGTGCCGGCGGGGATTGGACGACCCCGCGAAATTTGTGCAGAGGGTACCGACACGCCCTCTTCTGATTGGTCAGCCTGTCTTGCTTTGTACGATTTCACGAGAGGCAGGAGGCGCAGTCTGCATTGTTTGCCCAGAATATCCTGCTGGCCTGTTATGCCAGAATGCAGCAGTGCTGCGTGCTCTGCGCTGTGTACTCGTACTGTAGCTGTCAACAGGCAACGGCGGTGGCGTGGAGAGGGGCGGGGGCACAGCCCCGCCCCGCTCCCTGCCCAGCGGACAAACCCGTGCATCGTGCGGTATGATATGTATGCGTGCTATGGACGATGACCTCTGCAAACCCATTAGATTTTTGCGGGAGGATAAAATCACACGAAGACCACAACCGAGTCAAAAGGTAGAAACAAGTTCGAAACTTTTATGTAACTGAGACCCGCGTGGAGACCAACCTCTTTGCGCGTTATAAGCAACCTTGTTAAGGCTACGGGGGATCTTATCTCCCCCCACCCCCTGATTTTCGTTCATCCTAAACGCCAGACATTATCTTAGTGCTGCCTACTCCGCCGCATTACCAACACGCTCCATTCCGACCTTCAACTACTTGTTGGCTTCAGCAGAAACTGTTCTTCACGCATAGTCTAGTGTTTTATCCACCGCAGCTCGTGATTTTATTCAGATTGGCCGTCCGCAATTGTTAAGGGAGGGCTACATCTTGATTTTGGTGGGTGGGGTGCGGCAGTGGTCGAAAACCGTCCAAATTCAGAAACATGTTACGAGACCAAAAACAACCCCAAACTGAACGTTTTCCCTTTACCTGAGGACAGCTACATCTCCTCACAGGAAGACACAGCCCGCGAAATTGAGACACGGTCTTCATGAGGTGCGTCAGGGCGTCGTGTGGGGCGCACTTCAGGCAGAGAGGAATGGATGACGACGTTATTTCGTGAAGTTGAAGCTGTCATCCAGCATAACAAAAAAAAAAAACGAGAATTCGCTCCAAAATCGACGACTTGATATGTGTGCGGGATAGTTCGTACCTACTATGGATACAGCATGTACTGCGAAGAAACGGCTTTCACCAGAAGTTAGCCGAGAATTTAGCGGATTAGTTGAAACGCCATGCCTTCGTACCCCCAAAACATGCCTTAGTATGGGGAAAAGCCGTCGCTATTTAAGGTAGTCAAGTATTGGGGTAGAAAAAAGCCAAAATAAAAAAACTCTAGTTTCTTGAAAAATGCATCAGACTTTTCGATCCCAGAAAAAATGATCTTCTTTGCAACGCTCTCACTTCAATTAATTGCCAACTCGTTTGTGTTTTTGCAGCGAAACGCGCACTAAACACACTCGCGCCCATTTGACAAAACAAGCGTACGTATCGTTGTCCCTCGCCTGCTGAGCGGGCTCGATTGGTACGTCCCTGGCCTCTCAAGGCACTTGAACACCGCCTCCTTCCAAAACTTGCGGATCGGTTCAGCTTTACTTCGATTTCCTCTTCGCCTTTTTTTCTTTTTTTTTTTCAATTGTTTAATGATTTCTGACACCATCTCCTTCAAGTTTGGTTCAGCCAGCTAGATTTTGTTTTGTTTTTCTAGTTTTTCTTTTTTACCCCTTCTTTACATTATAGAAAATGAAAATACATTCCAGCTGTGAGATCGAAGATTTTGTTGAAACTCACCTTTGCATGATGTGTGTGATACTCCGATCGCGCGTATTTCTTTTATATATTTTTTTTAGTTTCCGAACCCTGAACAATTTCTTCTTTTCTCAACTTTTGCCCTAAGGCCATTTCTTATGCAGTCGGATTTATCAGTCGAAAACGGCCTTTTTCGACTGAAGCCCAAATCGGGCTTTCTCACGCAGTCGAAAAAGAGCTTTTTCGACTCAACTTTTTTCGACTGAGAATTCCGACTGGCGGATCCAGTTGAAAAACTCGACTTTTTCGACTGGATCCTGTCGAAAAACTCAGTCGAAAAAGTTTTACATGTGTTTTTTGAAGCGATCGCATCGCTCATCCCACCACCAAACACACACCAACACGGCCACACGGCCACACACCCATACCAGGTGCCACGCTGCAGTATAATACAAGCCGCTGACGCTGGCTTGGCTTTCCCAGCTGTTGCTCCTCGCAGCAAGTCAGCGTGGCGCATTCCTAGTTTTGCTCGCCAGCAGCGTGTATCACACGACGCGCGCGGTCTCGATCCCATGCTACCAACAACGGCTGCGCCTGATGTAGCTTTGGCGGCTCTCGGCTGAGTGCAACTCCACGAACGTAGCTTTGGCGGCTCTGGGCTTAGCCCAAAGCCACCAACTCGCTGGGACGAGGGTTCGTCAAGAGGTTGCTCGCGGAGAAAGCGCGAAGCACAGAGCTGCCAATGGATTTCGCGTGCTGTACAGAAGTACTCCCTCACACCAACCGCCTCTGGGAAGAGCACAAAAAAAAAAAAATCAACTCGAATGGCGATAAGAAGAAGGACCAGAAGAATCCAGTCGAACAAAAGTCCCGTCGAAAAGGGCCGTTTTCGACTGGCGGAATCCGACTGCTTAAGAAATGGCCTAAAATTGGGTTTCTGCCGACTCAATTTTGGACTTTTCATTTTTTGCTGCCTTTGGCTCTTCGGTTTGTTTTGTCCCGAAAGTTGAAAACGAGGTATCGTCATATAACCATGTGCCAGCTGGGCTCAGCTTCTGGCTCACTCCGCTCAGCTCAACTCAGCAGCGCAGTGCAGCACTAGCCCAGCAGCGCAGCGCCGTGCGGTGCGGTGCGGTGCCGTGATCTGCTGTGCGGTGCTGTACTGCGCGGTGCTGTACTGTATGGCGCTGAGCTGTGCTGCGCTGTGTGCTGCTCCGTACATACTCTTTAGTACATGCCAGGCATCGTTCCAAGTATCTTACCAGGTACTGGTGCACAAAGTCTGTACGTACGGTACTTCATTGTTGAATAATTATACAGAAGAAAAAAACACTTCCGGCTCAGCTCAGCCATATATCAGCAGCGCAGTGCCGTGCGGTGCCGTTCCCTGCACTGCGGTGCTGCGCCATGCTGCGCCGTGCTGCGCTGTACGTTATTTCGTGAACACAGCAGTAGTAGGCATCAAGAGAAATGCCAGGAACCAGGTACCGGTACGTTTAGCATGTACTCGTAGTTATGCTTTCCTCGTTGGGTGTCCTCTCTCTGTCCTCTGCACGCTGCCCCCCCCCCCCTCCCCCCCTGGCAAATTACACCTGTACTGCCAATGAGAACGTGACATCGCCAACAAGCACACACCGAGGGCAATCAGTTCTGTACAAGTTGCTCTTGGCATGGTCAAGTCGCTAGTTGACAAAGCTACGGGCCTCTTTGTTCTGCCCCTTTCACACTCTGTTGTATTCTTATGATACGTTTTTCGCTTTTTGTTTTTTCCACACATTTCTACTTTCCAGCTTCTGGACAGGCCGTGGTCACAGGTGTCGCCCCTTCTTTCCCCCCGTTCTTGGCTTCAATTTTCATCGCGCATAGGGTTTAGTAATCCCACTGCTCGTCGATTTTTCATCGAGTGTTGCTAACTCACGATCTCGCGTTTTCCGCAAGTCAATTTGTGCTCAAGAAAAAGTCCCCACGAACTTACACGAGTATGCACTCTGGGGAATTCGAACTCACGAAACCGACCTACGCCAGGCTCTAGGATAACCTGATACGCCACCGGGGCGACCAGCTTACACTTGAGAGAAGGTAGCGGGCTTGTTGGCCACCCGCGCAGCGGAGCCCTTGTAGTAGTGTGTTACCCCCGTGACCTTTGACAAACAGTTGTCGTTCTCACATTAACTCGTATAATCAAGTCCGTGGTCCCAGGACAGGCTCCAGACACTCTGGAGCTGAGGAATACCCCAGGGAAAGAACACAAACAAACCAAAAGTGGTACACGCATACCAGTATATCATGTGAGAACAACAATATCACAGCTGACGCAATTAAGGCCTCCACCAGGAACAACGTAGTACCTATCACTACGCGTACACACGACAGACGCAAGTCAATTGGGAAAAAAAACAAGAAAAGAAAAGAGCATGAAGGAAAGGAAAGAAAGACAGGTAACCGAAAGCAAGAAAAAGGAAAAGAAAGAAGAGAACAGAAAAGACAAGGCAAGAGGTAGCGACGAAAAGAGAAGAGAAAAAAAATGTCATACTGCTGTACTAGCAGACCCTAGGGACGGCATTGGGGTCGTAAAAGGGTATCAAGTGCACCATCATTGGCACTGCAGTATGTCGCATCATCAATACCAACGGTCTAAAACGAAGTGGGAACACAGACACTGGGTGTGCTGCACGTCGATCGGTAGATAGGAAGAACACCCACACCCTCAAACGGCACACCTGCATCGGGGACGTAGGCCATCGCAGCGTCTTTTCCTCAAAGCGCAAAAGGTGCAGCTTTTATACGTGACTTGGTGGTGGTGCTGCTGCTGCGGCTCCTTCTGTTGGTCCTCGCACTCTTGCTGTTGCCGCTGCTGCTGGTGCTGTTGCCGCTGGTGCTGGTGCTGCTGCTGGTGCTGCTGCTGCTGCTGTTGTTGCTGCAGCTGTAGTAACTGCGGCTGCAGATGCTGCGACATTGTATGCTGCTTGCCGTGTCTGCAGGGAGTTTGACAAACTCCGACACGTGATCAATCGATAAACGCGGCGTGATTTATGGCAGCGGGTCGGTCAATCAGGATTTCCCACCACCGGCGCTGTTGGTAGACGAAGCTACAAGCAACAGTCCCCGGTGTGTTTGGCCCGGTCTGATCAAAAGTGATATCTGCCGACCATTACTGATGCAGGCTGTACGGACAGCGTGTAAAGAGCTACGCCGCTCAGGCACGGCGATAGTTACAGCATACAGCAGGCAGGCTGCAGAGTTGAACCGGTGTTGCGTTCGAGCCAAACAGTCTCATTTTTTTTGTAGGTGGGCAGTCAATAAACGCCGAAAAGCATCAACGCCTACACTACGTTTTTTGTAGATAGATGGCGGGGTTTGTTCAATATGAGCCCCTCATGTAGATCACGTAGATTATGTACGTAGATAGCGGGGGGATGGTCAGTAACAACGTCTTCTGAGGCACTCTTCACACGCACCGTGCTCCTCACTGAAGGCCCAGGGGAACTCTACCACCGCATGGTACTGTACAGCGGTATGTAGTATTTAGTACGCAAGCGCTCGGAGCAATGTCAGTAATACTGACGGCCGAAATACTGCCAGAATTGGGCGGTGTGAATGAGCAGTGTTGACCGAAGTACTGCGAGTACTGGCAGTACGGGCAGTACACAACTATTAATAATGCGAGAGCGGGGGATATCCCCAGCATTCAACCCCGAAGTAGTTCGAGCACAGGCGGTCTCCGCAATACAAAGCTCCAAATATTCCAACCAAAGTAACAATCGAAGTAGCACGTACTCCCGAAATATTACTACGCAGTTGTGCGACTCAAAGGCTGCCCCCCACGAACGTAAACTGCTCCAAATCCTACTCAGGTGGGATTATCTGTCCCGGTGGATGTTTTCTGCAAGGGCAGACGACAGAAAGCGGTATACCGCCATTATTTAACGCCAGAGTGCGGTACTGCAGCAGACTACCCCGATCCGCGACGCTGATTGTTCAACTCAGCCACGTACCGATTATTGACACAAACTCCTAGCGGTACATCGTACCGCGGCTTCCCGGCTCGGCCGTCACCGTTTCCTGACGCGACCCATAACGATCTCTGTCGCAAAATACACCATGCGGCCGACTTCGCCCCAGACTCTACGCGCTCCATGGCCTATCAATTCCCGAAATAGTCTCAACCATGGGCACAAGGTCATGTAGCATCCATAGAAAGCGCAGCGATATGGATATACCAACCTCCATCGAATCTCACTTTTTTTACACCCAACAACCCATCTTCCTCGCCTCGGCAACACGCTTCCAAGCCGGAGCACGCACATCCGCAAATCTTGTGCTTTCCGCTACATCCGCCACAACAAACCTACCCGACCATTTTTTTTTTCGGTAGACTGACTGCATGGATTTAAGACTACACGTAGAAGGCGATATAAAAGACTGCACTTACTTAAAATAAACTTCCGATATTTTCAAGGTCCACAATTCAATAGTCGAAAGCCGTTGTTTCGTACATCACCAGCAGTGTACGACCACACAGACAGATGGCGCCACCACTCAAGAATCTCTTGTTTGTGTCATTGGTTTTAGGGTATGATAGATAGGTAGTGTATTAGTCTAGACTATACGTTATTTTCCGGGCATTCAATTGTGCCCAAGTTCTTGACTACCAACTTTAAGTGGTGGCGCCTTCTCCTTGGCAACGCGTGGATTTCAGCATAGTGCGGTGTTCGAACTCGCAAGGGGACAGCGGACGTCATCGGGTGTAGGTGTGGGCCAACAGGGTCGTTCGCGTGTAGCGGGACCGTCACTCCCTCTTTGTCCCTTTGCCCCAACCTTTTACCCGCGCCATCCATCCATACCTGACCCAATACTGGAGCCCGTCATGTGACCACGGACTCGATTATGCGAGTCAATGTGACAACAACAACAACAACAACAACAACAACAACAACAACAACAAGAACAACAACAACAACAACAACAACAACAACAAAAACAACAACAACTCAAAAACAACAACAACAACAACCACAACCACAATAATACGTGTGTACGTGGGGTGTGCGACCTGCATATGGTGCGAGGTATGTATGGTTGAGCAGCGGTTCGTGCTGGGCGGGGAAGGGGTGTTTCAATGATTGCTCTGAAGGGATCATAAACATGAAGGGATGTGAAAAATCGCGTCGTTCTATGGACGCTACATGACCTTGTGCCCATGGTTGAGATTCGGGTCGGAAATTGAAAGGCTATGTGCCGTGAAGAGCCTGGGGCAAGGTCGGTCCGCATGGTGTATTTGGCGACACAAAGCGTTATGGGTCGCGTCAGGAAACGGTGACGGCCGAGCTGAGAACCCGCGGTACGATGTACCGCAATGAGTTAGTTAGTGTAATAAACCGGTGCGGGGCTGAGTTGACCAATCAGCGTCGCGGATCGGGGTCAACAACCTAGGTGTATTCTGCTGTACCGCACGGTGGCGCGTAATAGACGTGGTGTGTACCGCTTTCTGTCGTCTTCCATTTTTGGAAACAGGTGACTACGAGATTAATTAGCAAAACGTTGTACAGAAGGAGTGGTCGAAGTACACGTCGTACCCCCATTATACATCGCAGGTTGAGAGCATGTTGGTGCTGCAAGTACTCCCATGGTACGATAGAGAGAAGACGCGTGCTACGATAGAGGTGCACCTCTTCTTTTCCGAGGTTGCTCAATTTGGGAGATTAACACTTTCTTTAAGGCAAAAACTGCTTTGGAGGACAATAAAACTTGTACTCGTACCGGATGAAAAAAAACGTGGCCGAGCTACACCACGAGTATCATGCAAAAAAAAAGACAAAATGTGCGTTTGTTCGAACGTTTTTGGGTTATTAAGGTGTCCCGTCATTCAAAAATAATTTCAGAAGAAAGTGCAACCTCTATCGTAGCGCCCATCGTACGAACAGCAACAACAATGATCGACCAAAAAATGCCAGTAGTACGTGCAAACCCGCAGCACAGAACGCTGGTGGACTACTTGCAGTATATGAGGTATCCACAGGAGGATCGGTTGCCGGAAATCTTAAGAGTCCAGAAGAAGCCGTAGTACAGAACCTCTACGTATGGCGAGTACTGTGCTTCCAGTATCCGCAGTGTATGTGTACCAGAAATACTGCGAGAACTCGAAGTACGTATCCACCATTTTTTGGTGCATGCCAAGTCTTACTCCGACGAGCACTGCGAGAATCTCATAGCAAGGCGCGTGGCATACGGAATATTGAATAGTCAATATTTATAACTTTCAAATTGCTTGAATTTCGTCATATAGTCTATATGTGCGACTTTGGAGGGAGAGCCCCACCGAGGGACCAGTTATACCCAACTACCCTTTGCGGCACCCAACTGATACATACCGCATAATCCGGTGCTTATCTCTGTTAACCACTAGCCTGGCCCCAACCCAAAGCCCACGCAGTGTTCGATGGTTGAGTCCCCGTACGACACAATGTCGTGGGAACTCTTCCGTCGGTAAAAACAAATACTCCATTACTAGAGGTTGGCCCCTGTATGACCTTGGCCTGAATGCCTAGATCCTGCCTGTCTGTTTTGATAGTCTGCAAGACACGTACCCCGCGCCCTCTACGCGAGTGTAATCCTTGTTGTAAGCGTCTGACCTCCTCCGCCCTTTGAACTGGATCACCCACTAGGCTGCTAAACCTCCCACCGAAAGATCGGACTCTCTTCCTTTTCGTAGAAACAGAAGTATGAACTCGCCGGGGTTGCAACCCGAACGCGCGACTATCTCTCAACCCCAGCAGAGTGCAAACTAAGACGTAGTGGGACGCGCCGGATCTTTCTAGAGCAAGTCCACCATATCAACGGCGCTGCCGCCGTTGCCTCTCCCCGGACACGGAACCTCGACCACGAGAAATAAAACCTCACAATGACGCTACCTCCTAGTCTCTGACCAACATATTCTCGGTTCCCGCCGTCAACGAGAAACCCACGGTTCACATAGGGCACTAAGTCAATTGACTACATACAGTCTGAGCTGTGCCCCCAACAAAAATGTCGCTTGTTCCTCGAGCCCCGGTTAGGTAATGAGATTCCGCGGCAACTTGACCAATATTCTTGACACGCGCAGCTCGGTTAACAAGAATAAATAAATATTTAGAATGACTTTAAAATAGAGAATTAGTAATAAGACACCCAGATCCCCCCCTTTCACAGGGAGGGCTGCTTTAGTGAAAGTTCCAGCTAGCCCTCCTCCGCAGAAGAGCCCACGCCACTCAACACCCATTGCTTCGAACAGGAATAGCACAGCGTGTACAGTAAGCGATAATTACCGTGTTTGTTGATCCCTACGAAGTGTAGAGGGCTTACCCGTTGAGTGAACAGTAGTGGAGTAGTAAAGTCACCGGTATTTGAAGACAAAAAAGGTGTCACCGGTATGTATATATTACGTTGCTCCTAGCCCAAGGGCACAGGGTGGAGAGAAGAAGACCCACTCGGTAGAAGAAGAGCAACAGAGAGTGACGGCAAAATACCTAGAATAATTCCACCATCCCGAAATTCCGCTACCATGTAGCCAACCTATCACTGAAGACCCCTACTATGCTCGACCGCAATCATGTCCGTGTCATATCAAAGCATAAAGCAACAAGTTTGTATCGAAGGAAAGCCAAGTAGGCTACCGCAGCCGCACATATCTGCGGCTCCCACATATGTAAGATCCCCAATCAATCCCTCGTAAAACTGGGGTCACAAAAGAAAACGATGCGAGACCTCATCGAGTTCCGGAGACCAAGGCAAGGAGTGGATGAGTCCACTCACAATCGACTCGCAACGGCGTTTGCTCCATTGGCGCTGGGCATTAGTCTATGCCGGTACTCTTCCAAGTACCCGGAAAAAGGGTTACAAGGCGTCACGACTTGCTCCTGTAATGGTGGTTGCGGGCGGGGGCTATAATTGTAGGAGGATGGCTACGTTGGTCCTCGTTGTCTGGCCTTCGTGGGCCGAGAGGCTCTGCACTACTGAAGAAGTGTTCCGTCCTCCACGAGATTTATCAGGGACAAAATTGAAAGGGATACTTTGCCAATATACAGAATATGTTCGTCCGGCTGTTCGACGCGATCGAAATTTGTTTTGAAGTTCGGTCAAAGACTTCGCAACAATGCATGTTGTAGCATACACCTACCACTTTAGTGCTATTCCCAGGCTTCATACCCTTCTTCCCACACATTCTACCGTTCAGGAGAGCAATCATCTTTTTGTTAAACAAAATCCGTATGATGACACGATTCTTTTTTCCTGCTCCAGGGGCTGGCTAGGGAGGTCATGACATTGACGACGATAGCGGTGTGGCGGTATCTGGTATGGACCTCGCTATCGAAGAACGTAGGGTGGAGATGCTCGAAACGTTGTCAACACGCCAGCTCGGTTTGGCAAGCAAAGCCGTTGGTACCGCCGCATCTCTTGTCCTGCGTGCTTTATTCAGGTATTGTTCTTGTCTTGTGTTTTGTGCTTTTTTTTTTCTCATACCTCCGTTGTTTGGGAACCGTCCTACTCAACATCAGCCTTGTCCAGTTGGTCTCGTTGCTGTTTAAATTTTTCTTCCCGCTTTGCCGCTGTTTTGAGTTTTCGTGATTATTTCTAGGTTCTTGTCTCCCTGTTTTCCGTGCAAGAGTATATGGGCGTTCTGCTTTTCATCCGCAACTGTTGAAGTACCAGCGACTATACTCGCCTTTTCCTGTGATGTATTTCCCTGTCGTTACTTGTATGATCACAGAAGAACTGAGGTATTACACCGCGCAGCTATTAATAATATCAACAATATTGGATAAACAAGGCGCGCCGATACCGGGTGTACAGGATAATGAGATAGTAACACCACCTACATACGTTTCCCACCTGCATCGGGGGCAAAGGCCGCCGCAGCGCCGTTTCTTCCCAGCGCAGAAGTTGCAGCACTTGTACGTAATGAGTTTAGGCGGCCTGTGTTGTTGTTGTTGCTGCTGTTGTCGCTCCTGTTGATGATGCTGCAGCGGCTCCTTATGCTCCGGCATGTCGGGTTCTGCCGCTGCTTCCCACAAATGGGGAAACGCCAAAGCAAAGTACGCGGAGCGGTTTCCGCCAGCAACCTCAATCAACACTACTGAGGCTTCTTTGGAGGTCAGGATTCTCCAGTCGTCGTCAGTGCGTGGGACGAAGTTTGGGGAAGAAGAATCTCCCTTGTTCGGTCGAAAGTGGTAAAATGGCATCCACTATAGAAAAATGGCAGGTGCTACCACTGCTGCCACTGTAGATAAGTGGCCCAGGTGCAACTTACCGCTGCCCAGGTGTTGATACAGACAGGGCGCCCGCACATGAAAAAACCCTTCTGTCCAGAAATTCACGCTTATAGGTTGTTGAAAATAATACCTGGGTAAACAAAACCCGATGTACGGAAGAGAGCTCAAACCGGGCGACAAGATAATTAACGGTCCATTAATGGAACAGCAGTAGGTGTTGTCGCGCAGTCAGTATATGGAAAGGGGTTTCTCCGAAGATTGGGGGTTGAAAACAATAAGAAGCCATCGTTACACAAATTGTGTGGATGGTGCTGAGGAAGGAACACAAGAAAAAATGTTTGAGCCTGAACGCCAAGGTGGCGGTTCTTAGGTGCAGGCGCCCACTGAACTGGTGTCTGTATATGCCATGGCGGGTGTTTCGCTTGAATACGTCAACATCAGCTTGAACGCATTGGAACATCAAGCAAACACACCGGAATGTATGCACGGCCGGGTTCGAATGACACAATGAGTTTGAAACGTATAAAAGTTTCGATCGCTTTTCGACTGAACGCGTATTCCAAGAACAGAGTACTTGATATCAGAGTTGTAGAACGAAGTATTTGCAGCTAACTCGATAGTCCAGCAGCCACCAAGGTGAGGCAATGCGACCCAATACCAACAGTGAACATAATACATTATATAATCGGTTCCGTTTTCTCCCGCCGGTTACGTATAGCGTGTGAGTACCACAGGTTTCCCACACTATTAAGCAACACGGGAAACTACTGCAAAGAGAACATCCGTGGAAATATCCCGTCGGTCTTCGGAGAACATTTTGGCATGGCATTAAGATTGACTGCTACGGTATTAGGGTGGTAAACACAACCAACGGCAGGTGGCCCATATTTCGGGATTCCGCGGTACGTATAGTCTAATAAGTATTCATGCGGCACCATATACTCCGCCCGGGGTTTGCCTACGTTTAAGCACAAGGTCTCCTACAATGAACGCAATAGTCATTATGGCACCTCGCGTTCTATATAAGGGTCCCTACACTGTCTCCAACTTGACAGCCGTCGTACAGACTCTGGTACAAGCAGGCATGATATGGGCTGAACAGATTTAAGGGACGTCGATACATAAGGGGCTTTGCCTCCCAGGCGCACTACGATCCCTTGGAAAGAGCCACCTACGAAACAATAAAATTACCCGCCTACACTGTTTCTAAGGTCCGACGGCAAAGTTTTTACCTTTCCGAGAGGTATACCGCTATTGTTCGCGACAACGCGACAGCACCGGGCTGTTTTGGACTGAATTTGCTTTCGGGTATAGTGTGGTCGTTTTAAAGCGTATTCACATTATCTACTGAAAGCCCAGGAGACAAATGTTTAGCGTTGCCTCAGCCGCACAAAAGGGGGGGCGGCGGTCTACAACCAACGGCGTGGGAGGGTGCAACCGTCGCATCAACAAAACCTTTATGGGGTGGAAAAGCAAATACAAGAAAATGCCAGAAGGCATGCTGGAGGGGGAGGGCTGCCACAATGGTACCGGTGCCGATGATACCGCTAGCTAGCATACAGTAGTTAATTCGTGGTACTTAGTCTATTGATGTCGATTGTACGAGACGAGTTTAGGAAGAAGACACGGACAGTGAATCGCTGCATATATAGGGGTCCGGGAGACGTTGCCGAGAGAAAGTAGCCAGGGTCGCGAGAAATAACTGAAACCGGTAGAAATATTCTTCCCTGTTGCGACACGGGATATTAAAAGAAGTTCGGAGGGTTGTTCGTTTCCCTGACACCCCTTGATTATAATCGCGGGTGGCTATCCTTCAAAGGCGTGTGCAAACAGCACCCGGCAGTTTGAACGCAAGTACGTGTACACGACGTACACGACGTACACGATGTATACGACAAGGTTTAGAACAACAGTTGGGCAATCCCATAGTGCGTAAGCGTTGTCCCCACATCCTCTCAACCACTACCACTAGTCTACTACCAAAGATATCGTTCTTATCGGGTAATTATTAACACAACTGGTCAGAGAGGTGACTCCAGCATTCATATCGGCACAGACAGCTGTTTAGGTAGCGGTTTACGGGCACTAACATAAACGCAACGCCGGTATTCGACAATACTACTGATCAAACAAGATTGGCAGTGGTCGGCTTGCTCAGGTCCAAAGCTACGTAGTGTAGATTCCCAGCCACACGACAGCAGGGCGCCCTGGTAACTCACCGACGGGTGGAGCCTTCGATGTCAACTGATGATGTGGACAGCGACGTTTCCTGTGCGACCACGCACGAATATCGTACCTCCTGAAGTCCGGCGGCCAAGCAAGAAGACCTCGGGTCGAAAATATATTTCATATGGTTATCTAAGTCACGAACCTCACCTAAGGCCACGGAGCTGGCACAATAAAAAACGGGGAAATTGACCGTCGGCAAGTACATGAACTTTTGCAGCAACACTCAGGCGGCAATTCTTGACAGTAATTGCAAATCGGCAAACCAAACGACAAACTGCCGTCCACCCCCACTGTTTTTTATGTGGGCGTACAGCTGATCTTGATCTCTGCTAATACCAGAGAACGATGATTGTTCAAATCAATCAGACATATTACTGTAGCTAACCCTCCACACGTATTTCCCTCCTAATCTTTATAATGTATCAGTTAGTATCACTTAATTACTCCCAAATGGCAGGGTACGTAATGAAATAAAGGGAAACTCAAAACTGGCTTCCAGTCACATACGTTCACAAAAATAGTGAGTGAAACAGTGACGTGACGGGAAATACAATATTGGTATCTAGTCTAATGTGCTTCAGCCGGTAGGAAAAGTCACCAAACACACCCTCCCGTGGAAGACCGACAGACCATCATAAATTTATTTGTTTGTACTCTACAAAGCAGGGTTTTTCACGGGTCATGCCGGGGGTCGGGTAAGTCGGTTTTCAAAATGTGGTGGGTTGGACCGGGTCGGGTCGTTATGGTGTAAAATCTCCCCAGTCGGATCGGAAAATGTCTGGTCAAGAAAATATGGCATATCGCGGGTCAGGTCGGGTCGGGTCAAGTGGTTTCAAAGGATCGTGGATCCGGTCGCCTCGACTGAAAAAGTGAGAAATCTCGCGGGTCGGGTCACGTCATGACCCGCGAGATACGGGTCACTCTTGAGTTAAGCCACCATGACCCGTGGGATGTGGCAGGTTGATTCGACATTTTGAAGCTTACAGCTGCGTGGCAGAGGGCCCTTGTCGTTCCGACGCACCGCGGGCCGGACCCGCGGATGTGAACCGCGTCCGAAAAAAATACAAAACTTGCCGCTTCCTCGACGAATGCCTCTCGCTCGTGCTTATATTCCCATCTTGTGTTGTCATAGCGGCACAGACAATCTTACCAGGAGGCAAACACTTCTCGTGCCAGACATTTAGAGTTACGCGTACCCCGTGCTGGATGAAGCCGTAATAATTATTCAGGTATGTTGGCATCCATCCAAGTCCATAATAAAACGCCAGGCAACACAAACCTGCCTCATCGCAGGGTACACCAATAAAGACGACACATGGGAGTGTAAGAACCCATGTACGACGTACGTACACATTCAACACCCGGTAAGATATTCATACCAGTACGAAATATGACCAACCGTAAAATGCAAGAAGAGCAGTTTCGTCGAAGCAGCAGCAGCAGAAACGGCGGCGGCGGTGGAAACGGCGCGCAGCAGAACCCGGATCCTCGCGAATCGCAACCCTTGCTGACAGCTTCACAGCCCCAGTTGTGTGCTTGCTGCCGGAGGCGGCTCAGCTAGGCTGCTTGCCGGGGCCGGAGACTGCATAGCTACTATTATTTAATCGCTGGTCGGGGTGGAAGCATAATCCATGGGGTTAGAGTATTCGGGTCGACTCAAGTGTCTAGCTCAACGGGCACGGTTAAGTACAGATGTGTTGGTTGCGCTCTTTGTCGTCGTCCGCGCCTACACCATAGAATGCTGCAACCAATACCGGCAAAGAAACAGAGGGCGCAACATCTTTAGAAACGTACGAGAGACAAAAAACCAACCAAACGCCCAAGGCATATATCTAAACATGTTTTAACCCGTGGTGTTTCGATTTTTAACCGCGGGATACGTCACTGGACCAGTCAACCCGGATCGCATGAACCATATACCTCCCGGCTCATTCTGAGAGTGTAGGGTCGGGTCGGGTCGGGTCGGGTCGGGTCGGGTCGGGTCGGGGCGGGGCGGGGCGGGTCGGGTCAGGAGGTTTACGAATCTCACGAATGGGTCAAAAGATTTTTAAATCTCGGGTCGGGTCAGGGGGTTTCAAACTTTAGCGGGTCGGTGTCGGGTCGGGTCGCGTCAAGAGTTCTTGGAAATTTCGCGGATCAGGTTGGGTCAGCTGACTCGACCCGACCCGACCCGTGAGGTTTGATGTGACCCGTGAGCAGCCCTATACTTTTAATAATGCAATATACCATGCCGTAGTACAGGGTACCACGCACTCCTCTTTGTCAGCGGTGAAGGCCCAAAGAGGTGTAGAGTGCCTCAACCTAGATCATAGTCCCGGCTTTCGAACCCTTCCGAATTCTCACGGTCGTAGTGCATAACTCCGAACCATATTGGCAGATAGAAATTTTGGGCGCCCTCTGCAAGGATATTCCGTACATGTGTGTGTGTCAACTTCGACGTGACGGAGGGGGCCCCGAGCCGTTTTTTTTTTTCTTTGTAAAGCTTCCGTCAGTAGACGACCTCTACATTGGGTGGTCGTGGTGATCGTGGTAGTCCTGGAGGTTGTGGAGGTCGTGGAGGTCGTGGAGGTCGTGGCGGTTGCTGTGGCCATGGTGTCGGTTGTGTTGGTGGTGTTGGTGGTGTTGGTGGTGTTGGTGGTGTTGGTGGTGTTGGGGGTGTTGGTGGTGATGGTGGTGTTGGTGGTGTTGGTAGTGTTGGTGTTGGTGGTGTTGGTGGTGTTGGTGGTGTTGGTGGTGTTGGGGGTGTTGGTGGTGATGGTGGTGTTGGTGGTGTTGATGGTGTCGGTGGTGTTGGTGGTGTTGGTGGTGTTGGTGGTGTTGGTGGTGTTGGTGGTGTTGGTGGTGTTGGTGGTGTTGGTGGTGTTGGTGGTGTTGGGGATGTTGGTGGTGATGGTGGTGTTGGTGGTGTTGATGGTGTCGGTGGTGTTGGTGGTGTTGGTGGTGTTGGTGGTGTTGGTGGTGTTGGTGGTGTTGGTGGTGTTTGTGGTGTTGGTGGTGTTGGTGGTTATGGTGGCGGTGGTGGTGTTGGTGGTGTTGGTGGTGTTGGTGGTGTTGTTGGTGTTGTTCGTGTTGTTGGTGTTGTTGGTGTCGGTGGTGTTGGTGGTGTTGGTCGAAGCGTGCTACGATAGAGGTGGCCATTTTGGGCCGTTATGGCTTGCTGAATGACGGGATTAATTGACCCATCGTATCCCACAATCGTCGGAAGAAAGGCATTCTTGTTTAGCTAAGTAAAACCAGCTTGGGAAGGGGCTTTGCGGTGGTGATTTCCAGTATGGTGGATCCGCGCGGGGTTTCCAGAACTTGTCTCACTGAACAGCCTAGTAGCAAGACGTTACGGGTGTATGCGCACCGTGTCACCGACTACAGTTGCGGATGGCATCGCGCGGTATCGTATACGACGAAGGTCAGGGAGTATATATACAGGCGGGTATGTGATATGAGCAATAACTATATTGTTTTTACGCGGCGGAGCATCAACCGTGAGCAGTCTTTTGTTCTCCTGCCTCGATGGTTCAGCTGTCCTTCAAATAAAACAACAGACTGAGACAAAGCGAGCGATGGGAGAGGCGCACGGAGAGTATGCTAAATGGAGGTATGACAATGCAGGTGGCAGTCTTTCCAGAAACCCGGAAGAGCTTGAGTGTGTCTATGATGACATTTGACAGGTATCACAGGATATACCCCCGGCAATGTCAATATGGGCTTTACATTTAACATGTCACCGGATGTGGTATGCTTCCCTGCGCTTAATATTTTACGGGAGACCAGCAATTTCGACCAAGTGGGTAAGCCTTTTTAATTAATCCATACTCATTCAAGGCATTAATTGGTTGTCACCTTCGAGGCACGCGATATACCTATGTTCATAGTAATAGGTATACCTATATTAGGAGTACCTAGGCCATGGGCTTGTTAATTCGATTTCACATAAACTGTACACAAAGAGAGTTTTCAAATAAATGGAGGCATAGAGATACTCCTATGAAAGGAGCTTCTGAAAATAAATAGTGTGCACCTCTACCGCTTTACGTGTCGGCCATGATAATCCTGCCATGATAATCCTGCCATGATAATCCTGCCATGATAACCCTGCCATGATAATCCTGTCATGATAATACTGCCATGGTAATACTGCCATGGTAATACTGCCATGATAATACTGCCATGATAATACTACAGCCATGATAATGCTGCCATGATTATAATACTGACCATGATATAATACTACCATGATAACACTGCCATGATAATACTGCCATGATAATATTGTCATGATAATCCTGCCATGATAATAACCCCATGATAAGAATGCCATGATAATTCCATATGATGTCACGTCAATGTCGTGATAATGCGGCTACGCAATAACCATCGTCTTCGCGAGGTTGGACCCGATGAGAACGCGGCCAACGTCCCGCCGTTTAGGGGACCTTCGAATTCATCGTGTATATTCGTGTGGACATGTCCGCGTTCTTAGTAAGGCGTTGGTCGGCCGCAGTGTGCTTGCGTCTTCAGGTGGAAGACCTATCGTGAGCTGAAAGCCTAGAATACGGGCCTTTCTTTTTCAACTAAACTGTGACCTCGTCCTCGGTGCGGTTTGTCTACTTCACAATCTCTCAAGGGAGAATCTAGATACAATACGCGTACTATAATGTGGGCATAGTCTATGCTTACCATAATCTTCTCGAAGAGAGACCCAATGACAACAACGCGGACCATTTTTCTCCCCCTAGGGAATTGATCAACATACTCTAACATACTCTAACATGCTCTAACATATTCCAACATACTCTAACATACTGTAACAACATACTGAGAGACTTTGGACGGACAGCGTCATGAAAGTCAACTATCCTTGCCCGGACAATTGTTGGTCGGTCGTGGCGTGCTTGCTGTGTCTCCAGGTCGAAGACCTGTCGTGAGCTGAAAGCCTAACCTATAGCACATGTTTGGGTTTATTCAGCAATCATACGGGGCGCCAACTCGTTTTTTGTGCTGTTTGTTGCTGATGATGATATCTCAAGAAATATACGACTTTGCACTTTGCTTTCGAAGTTGTATTATATTAATGCGCAACCCCCCGCCCGGAGAGGGGGGTTGGAGATGGGAATACCCCGGGGCTGCCCCTCCGGTAACCCCACGCTAACGTCCGTATACACGAGTCAACTTCTAACCCAACTGGCGACATCGAACTCTCGACGCCAGCCAACAACCAACGACGAACAATCGTTGGCAACTCGAAGAAGACATACGAGGCAACCGCCTATAACGTGCAGCATATAAAAAAACGTACACACGCGTGTAATAAATATGCTATAAAATTACACGCCTGCACACACCATGCACATTAAACAAATGCACTTACTTGCCAATATACGGATAATTCCCCTCTCCCACACTTTCAGATTGCGCGCTGAATCCGAGCCGATGCACTGCCACAACGTTCGCTGTTAACTATCAACATAATATCTGCGTAACACAGTCATACGTACCCCCACCGCACGGAGGGATACTCAGATATTACACATGCTTGAAAAAAAAAAACACAACAACGAACACCCCTTGCACCACGCTATAACACTGATGCGGATAGCACCCACCGCAAACCTGCGCAATCTACGAAACCCCGTCGCATCTTCAGCGAAAACGTGTACGTTTGCCAAAACAGTAACAAACACGCGCAACGTTACTGCGACCGATTAACTCCCCCTCCACTGACTCCCTCAAAAGCACGGGCGGGTGGGTGGGAACTTAAACTACTCTGTATCACACCTTGGACCTGTAAGCTCTGACTCTGCTCCCCTACGCGCTCCGCGTGCAGGTCGTCGCCTACACAGCTGGGCCAGGTGTGCCCAATGCTATCGCTCATACGACAATGAATTACCACATTGATCTGATTGGTCAAACTTCTTACGTACGTACAAAACCCATGTTTTCTCATACTTCGATAATATTCTGCTTTGCACTTTGCTTTCGAAGTTGTAATATATTAATGCGCAACCCCCCGCCCGGAGAGGGGGGTTGGAGATGGGAATACCCCGGGGCTGCCCCGCCGGCAACCCCACGCTAACATCCGCATACACGAGTCAACTCCCAACCCAACTGGCGACATCGA
This sequence comes from Undaria pinnatifida, assembly GCA_012845835.1. Classification (NCBI taxonomy): domain Eukaryota; class Phaeophyceae; order Laminariales; family Alariaceae; genus Undaria; species Undaria pinnatifida. Next base: position 13,161,160 of record JABAKD010000011.1, read on the forward strand.
ACTCTCGACGCCAGCCTCCAACACAAACTGGTAGTTGACCCGTATTACGAATGTAGTCCCACCCCCCCCCCGCCACCCCCAACCCTCGAGTCGCAGAGTGCACACTGGATAACACACTTCTTTGTAATTCCGCGTTTGCCCAACTAGTCAGAGCCCATCGGCCCTCACGCTGCAACACCGCCGGTGTTGCACCCCCTGCCGACAAGTGCGTTGCGCCTCCATTCCTCAGGGAGTGCAAGGCGTACTCCTCCGCACGCACACCCGCCAACGCAACCACTTTCCGCAAAGCTACCGTCGCTTAATGTTGTGTCCACATGGACCATCTGCCATTACCAACGACACACGCAACCAAGGGGACCGAAGAGGGAAGAAACAAGTAACAAGACATCAATTCGATCATTAGATCGACGGCGCCGCCACCTTCCCCCACGCGCATCGACGGACCCTTTCGCACATGCGTGACAACCGCCCCTTTCCGCGGTTGGTCACCCTGCGGCCCGCGGAATCGAACCTTGACATAGTCCGCGGTTGACCACTGCGCAACAGTAAGCTGAATATTTCCGCAAAAGAATGCAACATCAGCACGCCGCAAACAATAAGTCTCGTGAACTCGTAACCGGGTGTCCGCGAACATTTCTGACGCGCGAGTCAAGAGACAGAACTAAGCGCACAGGGCCGGCCACAAAACACGACCCCCGGCACGCCACGTGGGGATCAGCTTCTCGCCCGCGAGCAGCATATCCCACGGACCGCACGCATATTAACGAGGACGGAAGCGCGATCCCAGCGTGAGATACCGTCCGCGGCAACGCTAAAAATACCCCCTACGTGTTTCGCGTCGAAGTGCCAACCAGAGGACAATTTGAGCACACCAAGGAGGCGCATCAACGCGCCCGATCTCGGCTCCTTCCCGCCTCGACAACGCCGCACCCACTCTACGGCTGCTTCGTTGTCGCCACGCCACAACACACAGTCCCCCAACGCGGCCGGGCGCTCGGCGCACGGAGATACGACGACCCAGGGGGAGACGACCATACCTAGCAGTTCGAGGACGTTAATCGATATATCGGTCTCGCCTGCAACTGACTTGCTCGACCCGCAAAATCGAAATCGTTCCCCGGCGTCAGTATCGTATCTCCAGGACACCCCAGTTTCAAGGCAGAAACCCCCGACACCGGTTTTGGATGCACCCGAAAACGGAGTACGTTGGGAGGGGCGCTCAAGCAAATGATACATCGGAGCCGACAAGGTTCTTCCGCGCGCGTCCAATCCCTCCTCAAAAAACCATCGCCAAAACTCGAGGTTCCCTTGAAACTCGGGTCCCAAGACGAGGCGCTGCCCGAGGTTGGCCGTACGACAACCAAATCAGATCCGGCAGATATGCGCGGCATACCCACCGAAGCCAACAAACGCTTCACGAAAAACCGCCCCGGACGCACAGCAAAGGAGACATGTATAAGGAAGCCAACGAGCTGCGACACCTGCTTCGCTGAAGCAGTTGTACGAGGCGAGGGCCACTCCGCAAGGAATTTTTTTTTGCAGCTTGAGGCGCTTATGGGACGGCAACGTAACCGTAAGCGCCTCCGCGTCAATGATCCAACCCAACGCCTCCAGTTGCGTGTCCCATTCAGTGATTTTTCTGGTGGACAGGAGATCAGATCAGAGACACCACGTTCGCCCAACAAGCGAAAATGGTCCGATGCCAGCGACTGGACAGCGCGCAAACAACGGCGACCGTCCGGCCACCATTGCAACTCGACGACAATGCCATCGTCTACGTAATACCTCACAAAAAGTAGTTCCCGGCGTTGCCACCAGAGCCAGAAACAGGCCCACAATCACCCGGGATAGAGACAACTGGAACCCCCCGCGGCGGGAAATTCCGACGTGCGCGACGGCAGCAACCCCTTTTTGGGAAACATCTGCGCCTTGAAAACCGAAATCAGATCCGGCAGATATGTGCGGCATACCCACCGAAGCCAACAAACGCTTCACGAAAAACCGCCCCGGACGCACAACAAAGGAGACATGTATATGGAAGCCAACGAACTAAGACACCTGCCTCGCTGAAGCAGATGTACGAGACGAGGGCCACTCCGCAAGGAAATTTGTTTTTGCAGCTTGAGGCGCTTATGGGACGGCAATGTAACCGTAAGCGCCTCCGTGTCAATGATCCAACCCAACACCTCCAGTTGCGTGTCCCAGTCAGTGATTTTTCTGGTGGACAGAAGGGGCGGATCAGAGACACCACGTTCGCCCAACAAGCGAAAATGGTCCGATGCCAGCGACTGGACAGCGCGCAAACAACGGCGACCGTCCGGCCACCATTGCAACTCGACGACAATGCCATCGTCTACGTAATACTTCACAAAAAGTAGTTCCCAGCGTTGCCACCAGAGCCAGAAACAGGCCCACAATCACCCGGGATAGCGACAACTGGAACCCCCCGCGGCGGGAAATTCCGACGTGCGCGACGGCAGCAACCCCTTTTTGGGAAACATCTGCGCCTTGAAAACCGAAATCAGATCCGGCAGATATGTGCAGCATACCCGCCGAAGCCAACAAACGCTTCACGAAAAACCGCCCCGGACGCACAACAAAGGAGACATGTATATGGAAGCCAACGAACTAAGACACCTGCCTCGCTGAAGCAGATGTACGAGACGAGGGCCACTCCGCAAGGAAATTTGTTTTTGCAGCTTGAGGCGCTTATGGGACGGCAACGTAACCGTAAGCGCCTCCGTGTCAATGATCCAACCCAACACCTCCAGTTGCGTGTCCCAGTCAGTGATTTTTCTGGTGGACAGGAGGGGCGGATCAGAGACACCACGTTCGCCCAACAAGCGAAAATGGTCCGATGCCAGCGACTGGACAGCGCGCAAACAACGGCGACCGTCCGGCCACCATTGCAACTCGACGACAATGCCATCGTCTACGTAATACCTCACAAAACGTAGTTCCCGGCGTTGCCACCAGAGCCAGAAACAGGCCCACAATCACCCGGGATAGAGACAACTGGAACCCCCCGCGGCGGGAAATTCCGACGTGCGCGACGGCAGCAACCCCTTTTTGGGAAACATCTGCGCCTTGAAAACCGAAATCAGATCCGGCAGATATGTGCGGCATACCCACCGAAGCCAACAAACGCTTCACGAAAAACCGCCCCGGACGCACAACAAAGGAGACATGTATATGGAAGCCAACGAACTAAGACACCTGCCTCGCTGAAGCAGATGTACGAGACGAGGGCCACTCCGCAAGGAAATTTGTTTTTGCAGCTTGAGGCGCTTATGGGACGGCAATGTAACCGTAAGCGCCTCCGTGTCAATGATCCAACCCAACACCTCCAGTTGCGTGTCCCAGTCAGTGATTTTTCTGGTGGACAGAAGGGGCGGATCAGAGACACCACGTTCGCCCAACAAGCGAAAATGGTCCGATGCCAGCGACTGGACAGCGCGCAAACAACGGCGACCGTCCGGCCACCATTGCAACTCGACGACAATGCCATCGTCTACGTAATACTTCACAAAAAGTAGTTCCCAGCGTTGCCACCAGAGCCAGAAACAGGCCCACAATCACCCGGGATAGCGACAACTGGAACCCCCCGCGGCGGGAAATTCCGACGTGCGCGACGGCAGCAACCCCTTTTTGGGAAACATCTGCGCCTTGAAAACCGAAATCAGATCCGGCAGATATGTGCAGCATACCCGCCGAAGCCAACAAACGCTTCACGAAAAACCGCCCCGGACGCACAACAAAGGAGACATGTATATGGAAGCCAACGAACTAAGACACCTGCCTCGCTGAAGCAGATGTACGAGACGAGGGCCACTCCGCAAGGAAATTTGTTTTTGCAGCTTGAGGCGCTTATGGGACGGCAACGTAACCGTAAGCGCCTCCGTGTCAATGATCCAACCCAACACCTCCAGTTGCGTGTCCCAGTCAGTGATTTTTCTGGTGGACAGGAGGGGCGGATCAGAGACACCACGTTCGCCCAACAAGCGAAAATGGTCCGATGCCAGCGACTGGACAGCGCGCAAACAACGGCGACCGTCCGGCCACCATTGCAACTCGACGACAATGCCATCGTCTACGTAATACCTCACAAAACGTAGTTCCCGGCGTTGCCACCAGAGCCAGAAACAGGCCCACAATCACCCGGGATAGATACAACTGGAACCCCCCGCAGCGGGGAAATTCCGACGTGCGCGACGGCAGCAGCCCTTTTTTTGGGAAACATCTGCGCCTTGAAAACCGAAATCAGATCCGGCAGATATGTGCGGCATACCCACCGAAGCCAACAAACGCTTCACGAAAAACCGCCCCGGACGCACAGCAAAGGAGACATGTATAAGGAAGCCAACGAACTAAGACACCTGCCTCGCTGAAGCAGATGTACGAGACGAGGGCCATTCCGCAAGGAGATTTTTGCAGCTTGAGGCGCTTATGGGACGGCAACGTAACCGTAAGCACTTCCGTGTCAATGATCCAACCCAACACCTCCAGTTGCGTGTCCCAGTCAGTCATTTTTCTGGCGGACAGGAGATCAGATCAGAGACACCACGTTCGCCCAACAAGCGAAAATGGTCCGATGCCAGCGACTGGACAGCGCGCAAACAACGGCGACCGTCCGGCCACCATTGCAACTCGACGACAATGCCATCGTCTACGTAATACCTCACAAAGAAGTAGTTCCCGGCGTTGCCACCAGAGCCAGAAACAGGCCCACAATCACCCGGGATAGATACAACTGGAACCCCCCGCAGCGGGGAAATTCCGACGTGCGCGACGGCAGCAGCCCCCTTTTTTTTTTGGGGAAACATCTGCGCCTTGAAAACCGAAATCAGATCCGGCAGATATGCGCGGCATACCCACCGAAGCCAACAAACGCTTCACGAAAAACCGCCCCGGACGCACAACAAAGGAGACATGTAAAAGGAAGCCAACGAGCTGCGAAACCTGCCTCGCTGAAGCAGTTGTACGAGACGAGGGCGCTGACACCGTCTTAAGAGGGGGGAGTTTACCGAGGCGAGATGACCGAGGCTCGCGGAGCCTTGCTCGGCCATCGCCTGCATCACAACCGCCCGAGCTTCCAACCAAGGGTCGACCGCAACGAATCGCAAGGCACCCGAACGTACGCCATCAAACGCCCCTTGTACACGCAGCAAGTCAGCCGGCAACTCACTCACACGCACACAAGAAACCGTACCTTTCTCGCCGAAGGGGACCGAGCCCGGAGCCACCGCCACGCGAGCACGCCCCACACCCCTATCGCCAGCCCAAAGCTACCAACGCACGCCCACGCAGCCCCCCTCCTACACCTTGGGTGGCCGGCCGGGCACCCGCTCCCCCGCTGGCCCCCGGCGTCGTCACCGCTCTACCAACGGCAAGCTCAGCAGCCGCCCCCCCAGGTGTTGGCCCAACCGACAGGAAGGGACCGTGTCCTCATCCAGAACCAGCGCCGCCACTACCACCCCCGGACCCACCGCGGGGCTCTGAGCGCAGCACCGCCCGCGACCCACCAGCCGGCGCCGCCGAACTGCCACTGTCGCGAAGAGCATCAGGTGAAGTGGCGTCGGCCAGGGGAGCCGAATGCAAGAATTTGCAGTTGGAGACGAAGATCGTCGTTTACCATCTTGCTTATGACAGCCCGCGCCGCGGAGCCAGAGAGCAGGATAATATTGCCGGTTGCTTGGTTTTGCTTGGGTGTGCCGGCGTAGGTCGGCAGACGCTGTCGTGAAGGCGGCATCGATCGTTGCCACCCTCTCCCGGCAATGGCGGTCGCCGTCGCTGTCGAGGGAAAACCCACCAGACAGGACCGCCACAAGAGCCTGGCGCAAGAAATCGAGGCGGTCAGCGACCATCAGCAGGTGTTCGACCATCCCTTCCGCGCGGCCCGTACGCACGAACGTCAAAGTCACTGATCGCGCGGAGCTGGGTAGCCACTGACGTCGTGACGTTGACGTCCTCGCCTACGAAGGACTGGATATCCGCTGCCGAGTCGCCAATGTTGGGAGGTATGCGCCCGCGGAGCACCCAATGTTTTCTGGACGCCATCTTTTTCCATAGCGCAGTGTCGTCAGTTAACTGCGACCTTTGGACGTGGCGCTCTCTCGCGTTCCCACTGTCCCGCGGGGCCGGCTGCTGATCGGCAAAGTTTTCTATGAACTGCTGGAGCATGGCCTCGACGTGCTTGGTTTTAGACGCGCCACCAGCCACCGCATCCTGCAGGATTTTAAAGGAGGCCAGCAGTTGATCCATCGTCGACTTGAGGCGGAACACATCTCCGTCTATCCGAGCAAACTCGCCAGACACCTGCCTTGCCAGCGCAGAACTTCAGCCTATATTACCCCCGCAGCCTCGGACACAGCGGGACTGGGGCTGAGCAAAGATAGTGCCGCGGTGGCAGACGCAGCAGTAGCAGCAGCGGAAGCGGCTGCGGCACGGCGACCTTCGGACTCAGCTTGCACAGCAGCCAGAGCTTCGGCACGGCGTTTGTCGACCCCAGCTTGCACAGCGTCGACAGCAGCATGAGCCTCGACTCGAGCCGCAGCCGAGGCGGCCTGATTAGGACCGCGTACAGCAGCAGCCACGAGAGCTTCAGCCTCCGGTGACTTGCACTCCTCCATCGTCGGGGAGTGCACGAACTTAAACTAGCCTTGAACTAGAACTTAAACCAGTCTGTATCACACCTTGGACCTGTAAGCTCTGACTCTGCTCCCCTACGCGCTCCGCGTGCAGGTCGTCGCCTACGCAGCTGGGCCAGGTGTGCCCAATGCTATCGCTCATAAGACCATGAATTACCGCATTGATCTGATTGGTCAAACTTCGTACGTACGTACAAAACCCATATTTTCTCATACTTCGATAATATTCTGCTTATGCTTACTGCTAATAATACCTATGATACTGCTATATTTTACTGTATGTAGACTACTACTTTTGTCGCAGATGAGCGTATTAAGTTAAGAACGAGAACGCACATTCACTACAAAAAAACACAAGAACCGCCTACGCAGTAGCTTAATGCAACTATTATTAGGAGTTTGACCAGTTGACGGCGTCTGCCACGCTCCTCATTGCCACCCTTCTGGTAGTGTGAAGAACACGCACGCACGCGCCCACCCGTTCGTTGGCCGTGCGTGCGGCAATGCCCAAAATACAGTTTTTGTTGTCGATTTCAATTAGACTAAATTGTCAACAGTTGTAATTGTGACTGCTGCATGTACTAATTATTGGACTATATTCTACGAGTGTAAAATTGATGTAAGGACGTCAGCTGTGATTTATACGAATTTAGAGGGTCGATACTCATCTTTGCAAGCTGTGTTGTTGGTACTTGTAATATAGGTATAGTATGTGGGTGTCACTGAGTGTTGTCACCTAATTAGACTGATGGGTATATATTCGAGTGCTGCAAATATTGTATGTGGCAGCCAACCAACGACCACAACCTACATGATTTTGATGATGAACTGGAAAAATACTGTGGTTTTCGGAACTTTCTAGGAATTGAGATCACGTGATGTTTCGACGAGCCAACCATGCTGTCGGGAAAAGTACGGCAAGATGACGATGCATGGATGAGTGATCGAATGCCTGCCCGATGAGGCTCGTAGACGTTCTGGATTGCTGCTCCTCACCGCTCATCACCCCACTAACAAAAGGTATCACAGCAACCAAAGAAATGTGGGGCGAATCATCTTTGGCAAAGAGGGGCACTTGAAACTCTCTGTCTGTGTTGAGGAGGCTGGACGTGGTGCCCTGAACGCTGTTCAGGTGTTCAGGGCAACACGTCCAGCGTGTTCCAGGCAACACGTCCAGCCTCCTGAACACAGCAGTTACGATCGCCGGGGGGGCGGTAGTTAGTATTTATTTACAGTTATATGTTTTATATGGTTCGTTATATTTTATAATCTATCATCTTGATCATGGCATGCGCTGTGTAGTCTATACTACATGAACGAGCAATGTGTCTGACTTTCAGCGAGGATTGGAACACCAGCAGCAGAGGGAGGTGGTGGCGGCAATATAGAGTTATCGTTTTCGATAATTACCCGCCTGCAGGAAGTCCTTCAGAATTTGATTGTAAAACTCCGACAGTCATTAATTTTGCGAAATTGAGAGTTTTCGTGGATTGTTGTCGGACGCCCGCCGGAGGATCAACGAGCTGTGTGGGGGTTGGGGTTTTCCCTCTACATACACGTGTAGACTACACATACATTGCAAATCATTCATGGTACACGGTAGATACATGCGAGAACAAGGTGATAACCCACTCAACACATCCTCGAACCAAGGGTCGAACCTTGTTTATATGTGAGTATAGACTAAATGATAGCTCTCTTGTCTTATTGTTGTCTTAGGAGGTGGGGAGGTAGATAATCGTAGGTCCTACCTGGTAGATATGAAGATGTTTAGCTCGCTCCCAGGGACGTAGTACGTACGCGACGGGGTGGCGGCAGGTGACAGGTCAGATGTTTTATACAGCCATTAGGGCGATGTTCATCCGAAGCTGATCTTCGTCGGACGTCTCGACTGAACATCTGGAGGTAGTTTCAAATTTCGGTGGGCGGGAAACAAGTTGGTCAACAAACCTATGTTTCCGCTCATCGCACGTCGCAACACCGCAGCAGCTGTTGCCCAAGGAATATTTTTCACCTCTTCTCAACCATTATCTTCATTGATTAATTATCAAAGTGAAGATTAGAGACTGCTGTCCCCCTTTGTTTCCAAATAATGTGTTTTGACAAACGAACAACCTTTAACTTAAACGTGTTGGACGTGGTATTGTTACGTAAATACTTAGAGACCTCATAAGTTTGAGTAATAATGTGCAAAATAGGCTTTCTCGATGTTCAACATAATGTTCTGTTTCAAGTTTCAAGACGTATTGATTTATTACCAGGTATGATTTTTGTATCCTATACGCGTATATACTACGCAGTAGTTACTACAAGAAGTAGGGGCATGCTGCAGCAGAAAAATATGTCACATACAGTCAGTGTATGTCAAAGACGCCACAGCAGTAGACCACACGCCACACCACATCCACCGCACGTGCGTGGATGTTGATGAAGGTACGTACTACCAGGTACATCGTTTTCAGTTTAAAATGCCGACTTCTTAAAACCCGACAGAAAACATCTTGGATCAAATCGAGGACGGGCGTGTCGGGGACAACCCCTGCCCGTCACCCAAGTTTAGGGAGCTTGACAAACTTCCCACCCGTTTTCGGTAGCCTTCGCTTCGGGGGAGTTTGCGGTGCTTCCTTTGCAGGTCTGCGGCTGGCGGACAGTACGACACGCTTGCGAGACTTCTTCCAAACCACCAAGGGCATTAACACCAGCCTGGGTGGCTGTCAGCTCTTCCAGCGTCAGCCGTTGTTGCTAAAACAGCTTCCACAGCAGTAAGTAGCATTTCGGGGATTCCGCGACAGGCACCGGAACCCGCGGTATATTAAATCCTTGTTGCGAGTTTTTCTGCTGCGCTGGGTATAGTCGGTAGATAGGCAATGTCGCAGAACAAGCAGCAGCAACAACAGCCGCAGCAGCTACAAGAAGAGCGGCAACAGCAACAGAAGCCAGCAAACCAGCCTCTACGAGGCACGTGTAACAACAGCTGCGAGTTCTGCGCGAAAAGAAGAGTGCGCTGTGATGGCCTTCTCCCCCGTTGCAGGTGAGCTATTGATAGACTCTTTACTGCAATACAGAAGTGTGCTGTCTTCACATCAAGTATAATATGTACTACTCTGATATATACACGATACTACTAACAAGAATACTATTAATACTTGTACCTGGTACTAATGTTAATACAACAAACACCACATTCTATTTCCTTATCATCTTGTTATCAAACTATTTTGAAAAAAAATTAAGGACGTCAGCCGTGAGTTCGACGAATTTCGGCTATCTACTCTTTACAAGATGCGCTGTTGGTGTGTACTCCTTGCGTGTCCAGGTTTTTGGCTCGTGTTCGGATTATCTTATTTTGGTTTTACTTTACTTTATTTTATTTTATTTTTATTATGTTTCTTTTCCGAGCTTTGGCTCTCCTTTCCGGTTGGGTTGTTTCTTCGATTTCCCCTTCATTTTGTTTGTTTCATTTTTGTTTTATTTTTACCTTTGTTCTTTATATGTTTTCTTATTATTATTTTGTTTTCGTTTTTGTTTTTGTTTATTTCGTATTCTTTCTTCCAATGTATTTCTGTTGCTGACGTATGTATGTTGTGCCTGTCGTACCCAGTACTAGGGCATGACATTGCGTTGTCGAATGCATTACGATGCATTATCTCTGTGTCGTAGCTTGTGACCACAGAGCTGATCTTTCTAGGGTGAAGAATCAGTACGGACACTGGGTGTGCTGGATGTCGACGAGTAGAAGAACGGTTTAATGTGAAGAACACACACACACTAGTAATAATATACTAGACTAGACTAGATGATGGGTAAGTTTTTTTGGGAGGGGTCCTTTTCTTACGGTATTTATATTTTTATTTTTCATGCAGTCTATATGTTTTGTTCATCTCCACTATAATGGTTAGTGTTGGTATTTTGACTCTAGGTCGGGTAATTGAGCTGTTAGACTAGACTACTAATAGATCGAACATCATACATACCACGTATGTATCTATTTTTAAAATTATTAGACTAACTACTGCTGTAGTTTCCAATAGATTACTGCTCCATAACATGTTTGGTTTATTTTGTTTTTTCCCCCGCTTTATTATCGGGAGGAGTACTACTAGTTATCTAGTTATCTAGTCTAACATGTTAATATTAATACAGCTTTCGAGAATAAAAGTCAGTTACTCCCAAACAGAAAAAGACTGCTGTGGGACTCAAACCCCGCGGTTCCAAATTGATACGCTGTCACGCTTGACATGGTATTGATATATTTTCGGGACGTCAGCTGTGGGTTCAACGAATTTTTGGTCAATACTCATATTTTCAAGCTGCTTGTTGGTACTTGTACTATGCTATCATACCAGGTATGTGGGTAGAAATTTTCTTAATGGGAAGAGCCCTATTCTTGAAAATATTAAAGTTATTCTATATATTCTCTTTGGTTGGTTACAATACCAATACCATCATGATGATAGTACCACGTATTAATAGTAGGTCCTCAGTCCTCAGCACGTATACACAACTTAATTCGTGAAACAAGTCCGATTTGTGTACAGAGGAGATATTATACCTGGTACGTATTGTGTAGGTACCGTGAATGCTATACGACGCTACTTCTGTCACGAATCCGTACGCGATGCGGAGAACACTGGGTGGAACGTGAACACCTGATACACAGCACAGACGAAAACCCAACAAAAAACGGGGGAAATAAACACGGCGGGCGGGTATCTGCAGGAACATACAATTGTATGAGACCCGAGAGCCATGACACTGAAGGTAGTATCAATAATAGTGTACAGCGTATCCTATCCAGCCGAGGTCGATGCGGATATGCCGATTTTATGTTTTTCTAATAATAAGGGCTTTCGTACAACAACAGTTACTGCTGCTGTAACCAAAATGGGGGCTTGACGCATTCGGCCTTGATATGTACCAGGTATATAATCCTGTTGACCCTGATAGCTACACTGTAGCTGTAAGGGGAGTCGCCGACCTATATCCTTAATGAGGACACACAACCCGTAATGCGCGCGATCGGAGTATCACACACAGCTTGCAAAGATGAGTTTCGACGAAATCTTCGATCTCACAGCTGGAGTGTATTTTAATTTTTATAATAATACGTACGAGTGTAGTCTATACTACAACAACACAAGAAAAATATTTATGCCCGACTGATACGAAATGAAAAACTCGCTGCGTCCACTGCTGTGCTGCTGCTGTGATGCCGCACCAAGGTCGGGGCGGTAAGCTAAATTTCGGTTGGCTCTTTTGTGCTTATTGCTCATGATATGGAGTTTCCTTCTTCGTCGATGAAACGTCGATAGTAAGATATGAGTGTGCCCGGTGATCATGCATATATATCGTAGTGAGGACACACACCCAGTAATACCTACCTGGCAGGTATGCGTGATTGGAGTATCACACACAGCTTGCAAAGATGAGTTTCGACAAAATCTTCGATCTCACAGCTGCTCCAGGAGTGTATTCTTATTTTCATAGTGTACTGGAAATGCTGCTTGCTTGCTGTTGTTGTTGAAATTTTACTTACGTCCATAAAAGTTGTTCGAGGGCTGCTGCTGCTGTTCGTTGTTGTTCGTCATCGTGCGCCGCATGACGCAATTTGTTGCTGTGTTTTTTTTTCACCTGATTCCAGTGTTTCCTCTTATTGGTTTAAACACGATGTATGTGAATTTACCCTTGGCAGTGCTGTCGCATGTATAATCTCGATTTTGCCTGCAATTCTATGCTCACAACTTGAAAATAAATAAATAAATAAATGCACTCCAGCTGTGAAATCGAACATTTTGTCGAAACTCCTCTTTGCAAGCTGTGTGTGATACTCCGATCGCGCGTATTACGGGCTGTGTGTCCTCATTAAGGATAAAAGTCGGCGACTCCCCTTGGAACTACAGTGTAGCTATCAGGGTCAACAGGGTGATGTCAGTCAGTCTGTGCGCGGAAACTATAACAACCCGTTTTTGAGGGGGACAAAATCTGACAGCTGTGGAAGGAAATGCATCAGTTTACCAAGTAAGTGTATCCTGTAAGTCGTACAACCAGTGAGGAGAGGGCGGAGCGTTCGAAGGGACGGGGGGGGTGGGGGGGGAGGGGGGGGTTCCAACACAGCCTTGTTAGATCGCATTGATGTAGGGGCTTGCTATACACGTGGTGATAGGTCCAGACGATGGTGCGGGCGGTGGGGAAGGAGAGGGCGTTGCGGGGGGGGGGGGGGTGAATTGGAGCTACGGCATCGATGGCTAGGAATATAATGAGGTGATATCAACTGCCTTGTGTTTACTACACTTACTTGCAAAAAAAAATTAGGTGGGATTTCTCAATAAGATGGAGTGGAGGGAAGATAAAATGGCGGGTGAGGGGGGGGGGGGCGATTGTAGCTACGGCATGGATGGCTAGAAAGATAATGGGGTGATATCAGCAACCTGGCAGTGTTGCTTACTGTGGCAGGTTTTGATTTTAGGTGGGGCGTTTGCACAAGAAGGGTTGGGGGGGGGGGGGGGGACAACTCACTATGTGCGCGGAAACTATAAATATTTTAACGGGGTCAATGTGACGGTTGTAGAAGAAATGCATCCGTTTTTTTTACCTGCCTGGTACTGGTCAATTATCTAGCAGACTTGATGTTGGGTGTGGTATACAAAACAACTTTTACGTGCGGTATACAATGCGTTATAACTTCGTGGTGTGTTACTGTACATGGATCGCAAGATAGAACGTTTCAATCGATAGGAGGTGTAACCATGCACTTACCATGATTTTACTGTGCCGATGTGTTTCACTGCGGTTTCTAATTATAATACAGAGACACAAATTGCGAATACAACAAGCGAGGTGAAAAAATGTGGCCATGCAATGTCACCGACACTGAGCACGAGGGGGAGAAGTGCAAATCGTCAGTGTTTTGAAAGGAACGCTTGATGCACCCGCGCACAATTACGTTACTTCGTTAGGAAAACTTCGTTCGGCGGAGGTTGGGAGGCGATCATACAAACCGTAGGTACGAAATACCATACGTACGTAATAGGTTGGTAGTGGTAATGTATGTCATGCATCCTCGAAAATACGGGTATGCGCGGGGCCAAGGCGGGCGGCAGCCCGCCGCTTCGAGTAGGGAGCCCTTTTTCCGGGGCCATAGTGCATCGGGCCGGCACGGTCCTTTGTACACCAACATGTCCTCTGAGATATTTTCGCCCTTTGCGAGGGACCTGGTTTCTTAAAGTGGACCAGACGGACTATCTCGCACTTGGGAAAAACATGATTCCAAGGAAAGGGCAGCTGCGTAGTGGTCGGGTTTAAGTGGGCCGCGTGGTCGCATCTTTGGAGAGATGTAGGGTTCCTTATTGAGTGCGGTGGGCACCCCGATTTGAGAGCACCCCGGTGGGTACCTCGATTTAAGAGCACCCAGGATAAGAACGTTCGGGTCTTACGAGCGGTCAAATCGGCATGTCCCGCCTGTACACTAAGCTATTTATATATATATATATTTCTCACCACAGCTAAGAGAAGTGTGTAGTCAAGACCGCTTGTATGGAGCTTGGCCTCTCACGGATCCTGGTGTCGAAATGGAGAGGGCGGTCCCGGAGGTCTTGTACTCGTCTCGTAGCTGGCGTCGGAGCGGAGAGGGCGTCGTGGATCCGAAGTCAAAGCCGAGAGGGCGTCGCGGTGCTGAGGTCCATTGACGATCGCCTTCACAGCGGGCGCATGCTGAAACCTTTTTTTCTTGTATATGTAGCACGGAGATGCTGAAGATAGAGTGACGGTGGGCTTATGCCCTCTCGTCATGCGGCGGGATTATCTTTCAGTGGCTGACCTTCCGGGGACGAGTCAACGCCGCCCATGACGGGTGACACCGCTCGCGACCCGGGATCTTGTATTGCCTGATCGGTGACGTGTCCTCTCGCGCAAGTGTGTACGATACCTACGCTAGGTATCTACGACCCTGTCTTCCACATCACCCCCCTCTGTATTCGCTGCAAGCCAATCTTAGCTAGGGATGGTATTGTAGCGGTCATGGGGAGGATGACAAATTTAGAAAACGGGGTGTCGATGTATTAGATCGAGACACAGCAGCTGGTGTATGCATGCATCCACTCTATATAACCGACGTGTTTAGTAAAAACACGGGTGTGAAACACCGGTCCAGCGAAGATGCTTACATTTTCGAGCTTGCATGCTGACAGTGTATACTGGAGTTGTTCGGGGCTTCCAAATGTTATCTCAACGCACGTATTCCGTGTGGCCACGTCCTGGCGCGCCTCTCGTGGTTGCTGTTGTGGGAACCACGGGCACCAAAAGTGTTCCGTGATTTATCTCTTGTGGGCGGGTCCGCCTGGATATTTTTGCTCGGAGTCAGCTCGGTTGATCTAGGTGCATCAACGTGTGACTTCGTTTTAGGTGGGGCGTAATCGCGTGAGTCTCATTCCAAGTGTGTGTTTAGTGTTCGAACAATTTTGTGGCTTGCCGGTGATGTTGCTGTTTTGTCCCGTTTCGAGCGGAGTGTCAGGCACGAGCATGAAGTGTCACGATTCTTACAGCCTTTCCCCGTTGGGTGCAATCATTTCTTCTCGTCTCCTTGCCCTGGCTATTCCTGCCGGAAAGCCGGGTAGAGTGCCTGTCAGATCATAACAGACACGAGTGTGTACTGCCATGTCTGCTGGTGCTACTCTCATCACCGTTGCTAACTCTTGTGCCTACAGCTGAGTCAACTCTGTTTGCCAACCTGTTCGTTGTTCGGATACGCCGCGGAGCATCTGAGTATCCATTTGAGCGCTGTCTCATTTTGTGCTCGTCCCCGCCTGCTGTACGCTATCATTTCCCGAGAGAAGGGAGGGGGGCGCGAAGAAGGTGGCGTTATCGCGAGTTGCAAACCCTTTTCGGCTCGGTATGCGGCGATCATTTTGGGGCATTTGGGTATTTCGTCCGCTCGATACTCGAGGTCGGATTCAGGGCCGTGTCCTCGGAGTCTTGAGCGATACTTGTAGTTGTGCGGGCTTGGTCTGCCAGGTCCCCGTTTGTGATCTACTACCCCCGTCTACGAAGTAGGACTCGATTTTGGGTTGAGCCGCGTCTGGATGGTCCAACTCGGGTAGGGGAATAGGCTCCCCTAAGAACAAGTTCGCCAGCTTCTCAAACTGAGGTGTGGGTGGTGTCTCCCGTTAATGGTAGGGCTTTGTGTGGGCGAGGTGGACTGGCACCTGTCGGGTGTCGTTCGTGAGTCGTACTCTATGCACCACTGGTGATAATTGTGAGCAGACGACATACGGTCCTCGCCATGGTAATAATAGCAGTTTCGGGTTGGGCCCATTCGAATCCTAATAAGGTCTGTGCACGAGTACTTCTTGTCCAGGTTTGAACACCGGGTACGGTTTATCTTCGCTTTTCTTTTCTGCCTGTTTGCCTGCACGCTCGGTAAGGTTTCGGCGTGCGAGCTCAACAGCGTTTGCAAATTGTCCCCGTGTGTATTGTGCGAGTTCCTCGGGGTCTGCTGTTCTTCCTACATGAGGAATACCGAGGATTATATCGACTGGGAGTCGGGGTTGTCGTCCGAACACTAAGAAGAATGGTGTCTCATGCATCGTTGCACTAAAACTGGTGTTCTGCGCTAGCTGCACAAACGGTAAGAGAGTGGCCCAGTTGCTTTGATCGACTGCACTGCCCATTGCTAGCATGCTGCGCATCGTTGAGTGCACCCGTTCGGACACTGAATTAACCTGCGGCCGGTACGGCGTTGTGCGGGTCTTTTTGTATCCGAGTATTTGTTGCAGCTGGTGTATCACCTCTTTCTCGAATTTGGGGCCTTGGTCGCTTTGCAAGGTTTCTGGTGGGCCAAAAATGCTGACTATTCTCTCGATTATGGCATTGACTACTGTTTCGGCCGTTTCATTACGTACCGGCAACAGCACCGCAAACCTCGCCAGGTGGTCCATCATCGAGAGAACGTATTTACGTTCGATCCCTGCGGCTGACCTTGATAGCGATTTGTACTCTACTAAGTCAACCGATACTCGTTGAAATGGGCGCTCGACAGGTAAATGGCCTGTCGGAAATTTGGGTCTGTTGTGTGCTGTTTTTCGTCGTTGACAAGCTTGGCATTTTTCGCCCCATTCTCGTACGTCGCGGCTGATGGTGGGCCACCAACATTTCTGGCGGGTTTTTTTCATAAGTCGGGGGAGATGCGAGGAAGTCCTCCGGATAAAACGTGATCGTGGTAGGCGTTGCAGAATTAATCCAACAAGGGCCTCCGGTACTGCGAGTTGATCGCGGAAGGTGCTTCGTTTTCGAAGATATCCCGGAAGGTACGATTTAAATAACAGCCCGTCCTGCACTGAATAGTAAGACATGGTTGTTTTCGTTTATTTCTCCGGTAATGGTGCGTATGCGTGTTGTATGTAATCGAGGTACCCCGTCCGTACTCTACTGTTAGTGCTGAGCGGAGTTTTTCTTGATCGACGGACATGGAAACATTTGTCGCGTTCACTAATACTGATTTCACACTAAAGAGCTCCCGATCGCTGCGTACTGGTTCTAGGCTAGCCAGTTTGTCGGCGGAGACCTGATACGGTGGGGGAACACGGGCTGTTTGTGGCTTGGGGTCATCTGGTACATTGAGGCAAATGGGCGCGAGGGACGGCACAGCTACTTCTTGCTGGTGCTCGAACGCAAATGTTCGCGAAAGCGTGTCCGGTGCGCCGTGTAGTTTACCTGGTTTGTGTTGGACGGTGAAGTCAAAAGACTGCAATGCTATTCCCGAGCGTTTTAACATGTTCGATGTATCTTGCATTAAGTACAGGTATCGCAGGGCCGCGTGATCTGTCACACACACACAAAATATCGTCCCCACAAATAAAGTCTCCACTGCTGGATGGCCAAGACCACATCATAACATTCTTTGAGCGCAGCAGAGTAGTGACGCTGGCTGTCGTTAAAGCGTTGACTGAAGTATGCGATTATTTCGAGGTCGCTGCCTTTCTGCTGGGCGAGGAATGCACCTGCGCCTGCTTCTGAGGCGTCATCGTGTACCCCAAAGTCTGTAGAAAAATCGAGAAATTGAAGTCCGGGCGCTTGAGTGAGCAATCGTTTCACTGTTGCGTACGCCTGATCGTGCTTTGGTCTCCAACGTTTAGCGACTTCTTTGGCGGCCTCGTTTTTCGCGAGGGCTACCAGGGGTCGGCTAAGTTAGGTATAAGCTTGCGTACAAAGTTAACCCTTCCCAGTACTGATAGCAGTTCCTTGATGGTGTTAGGCGTCGGCAAGTCAGCTACAGCTTTTACGCGATCCTCACCGATCCGACTACCGTCGGCCGTCAGTGTGTGTCCCAAGTATTCAACTTCTCGAGGACAAAACTGTAATTTCGATGGTTTTAGGGTGAGGCTGGCTGCTTGCAAGGCTTTAAACATATTTTCTAGCAGCTGTAAGTGGCCTATGCAGGTGGATGAACAACATATACAGTCGTCCACATAAACCACTTTTTGGACAAAAATGTGCAAAAGCTAGTGACATAATTCGCGAGAACAGAAACGGCACGATAGCAATACCGAAGGGTAAGCGTTTGAGAACCCACTGCCCGTTCTGCGTGACAAAATTAGTTTTATCATGTTCTATCTCTGCTACTTTTATATGGTAGTAAACATTTTGTACGTCACACACAGTTATATAACGTGCTCCTCCGACCGTGTCAAGGTGGCTATCTAAGTTAGGCATAGGCCAGGACTTTTTGATCAGATTTATATTTATGGTCGACCTGCAATCTATGCAAAACCGTGGAGTGCCGAATGATTTTGCGACAATAGTTACTGAAGAGCCCCAGGGACAAGGGCGCTGTTCAATGACTCCATCTTGATCCGTCTGGTTCACGCACTTGTCGATAGTCTCCTGTACGGGTGGGTTTGCACGGTACGATTTACAGCCGTGTTCCTGGTTCAAGAGGAAACGTTGCTTCGGCTAGGGTACAAACACCTAGCTCTTGAGGTGACGACAAAAAAATGCTGCGATATTAAGTGCATAGAGTCAGTGCTTGTTCGCATTCATCAGGTGCAAACGTGGTTTTATCAAATGCTCGTGTAAGTGCTGCACGAAGTTCGTTGCGCGTGGATTCCGTAGTCTCACTGTCTGTTTGAATTGCACTGGTCTTTTAGTCCAGGGCTACCGGTACGGGCGCAAAATGTCCTAGTAAGGTGTTCCGTTTCTGAAGTATACGTATTGGTGACACTGGTTCGCGATCTGGACGACTGTTGTCTATTCAGCGGCTCTGTACGAGTAACTGTCATGTTTTGAAAAGCTTCAGGTACGGCGGACGATTCGATGCCTTCGAACGTGACGATGAGAAGTATAATGAGTGCAGCAGTGGTCTCTGTGGGTGCTGTCGCTAACTCTACTTGTACTACTATCTCACTCTGGGGGGGGATGCAGCATTTGTGTCGAAGCAAAACTGGTACCGACTCTATACCAGTGTTAACTGTGCCTCCTCGGACCAATGAGCTGTCGGGGTGTTCTCGGGGTGTGCTGTAAAGTCTGCTCCACGATGAGATGCTTTGATCGTCACTTAAAAGGTTTTGAATGACAATTGCTCTGTACTCCAGTCCAGGACACCTCCAAAGGCGCCCATGATGGTGTTATCGAGTAGCATAATGTCTATCTGGTCCTAAAGAGGGCAATACGAGGTAGGGTAATATCTCCTAGTGTTAGTTGAAAGCGAACATATCCTTAAAATTTGAGAGGATGACCCATCAGCACTGCTGAGGTTGATCGCTCCCGGGGGCACTGCAAAAATTCGAGTGTTTTTTCATTGTGGGATGTGTCTGTACAAAGTGAACAGATATGCATGGTACATCGGTCGCGGTGTCAATCGTGACATTGTGCGCCGGATAATCATTGACTCTGGCATTTACTCGTACGCGTTTTGACGTAGAGTTGAGAGCTGTGGAATATCTGGGATACTAACTCATGGCAGACGCGTGGAAAGCATCAACGTGCGTTTCCCGGTTAGCGTTGCATGATAATCACACTTGATGTTTGACTTTTCTCCTTTAGTTTAAGGGACGCAGCAGAAACATACTACGCTTGTGGTACCACGGAAGGTGAAAACGTATAATTCTGACGCTGACTACTCTCCTCGACTCTGCTTGCTGTTTCTACGGCTGGTCCAACTCCACGCGGTACTGCTAGAACACTCGGAACCTGCTGTGCATATGTTTCAAGTGTTACAGTATTCGACTGGTTGTCTGCATGTAGTTGTTTCGCATGGGTACTTGCCAGAGGGGTGGTGCTCTTTATTCGGCCACACTTATCCCTACTCTTACTATTAGGTCTACCGGCACTTGCCACGGCTACGCTAGCTGGTCGCGCTATCATTTATACCGCGGGTTTGGTGATCCTAGTATGCCTACTCCCCGAACCGGTTTGAGGCAACCTATGTGGGCCCCCTCACGGTTTTTGTACGACCACTATCCCGTCGCGCTCGTGCGCTTAAGCCAGCGTACAGTCTGGGCGCGAGTGCGAATTGCGGCAGCGGCACATAGGATAGTCACATTATTTGCCCGACGCTACGTTGGCTTTTCGACTTTTCCCCGCGTCGCCACTCGGCGACCTGCCTCGCTTGTCGGACAGGCCATACGCTGATGACTCAAACGTCACGCTTTTGCCCCGGCCTCGCACCGCCGTCAGTTTCGGCACGATCGCCTTTTCGATGTTGGACATCGGTGCGATTAACAGTCGGTCGCGCCCAGGGGATGCGCCAGTGACGGCCGATACATTCATGGTCAGCGAGGGAGCGGGGGCCGCGCGTAAGGCGTTGGCCTCGTGTTTTTTGGCGCGGGTATGTGGGGCTTGGTACGTGAGGGAGGGGTCTTCACGAATAAGTTCCAGACGTACGCGTGGAATTTGACCGGCTTCAAAAGTCGCCATGAGCGATGTTTGTCATGCGTGTTTGTGTGGCAGGACGTTGGCGGGGGCTGTTCCCTTGGCTTCGGCGAGGAGGCGCGCGTACGCTTGAGTTACATGCAGTCCGTAAGAGTCGATGAATTCACTACTGCCTTGCTGTAGGGTAGAGACGGTGCAAGCGAGGAGGACAATGCGGTTCACTGGGCCAAACAAGTTTGTGAAAGCATCCATCCACTCGCTCCAGTTGCGTGGTGCTCTGACGTCTACAACCTCTGTGTTTTAATTGTGTTAGCTCTTTCTCTGTGCGCCACTCAAACGTCTCACACTGTACTTGGTGCATGGTGGTAGATGCTCTGCCGGTCAATAAGTGTGCAAGGTATCTCACGGCGTGGTGGTCGATAACCGAGTCAGGGGTGCCGTCAAGGGCATGCAAGCCGATGCGAGAGTGGAAGAGCGCCATGATTTCGGGCACATCTTCTTCAGTTCGTAAACCGTGCAACCTGAGCGAAGGGGGCAGATCAGATTTTTTCATTGATTTTTTCCTTGCTCGCTGTGGTGATGGTGTGAGATCGGGGGTGCTACAGCAGAGGTTGTACGTGCTGTAGGAATTGATCCTACAGCAGAGTTGGCACGTGCTGTCAGGGGGGCTGGGTGAGATTGGTCAGGCGGAGAGGTACGGCTGCTGTCAGAGCTACTCGACTGCTGTTCGATAGGCGTGGCAGGTGTTGGAGGATTCTGCACGCGTTCAAAAATAACATCGAGATTCTGTTGCGGCGACGGTAATCCTCTCATCTCTGCGATCTGCTTGTCAGAGAAGGCCCACTCACCGTTTTCCTGCTGCCAAGCAGCACCAGCTCCAAGCCGGCGTGGTGCCGTCGAGTATGCACCTCCTTTGATAGGCCGCCGTCTCAACACGGACCGGGCCGTTCGCTGGCAGGGTGCTCGGCCCGGCGAGGATGTCCTCCGCCAAGCTCGAGCCCTCCCCAACGGCTCCCACAGATGGTGCAGGCGTCGTGGTGGCGATGTCTGGTGTTGTACCAAGGGCTCCAGCATCATATGCAGCGTTCGGCTTCTCCTCGTCAGTCTCGGCCGGTCCGCCCTGGTCGGTTGGTGCGAGGGGCGCAAAGGAGTTCCCCGGCGCTGCAGGAGTCGGTTCCTCGGGCGTGGTTTCTGCCTTGCGGCCCTTGCCGCGGCTCGTCTCGGAACGAGCTCCTGAGCGTGGCATTTTTTTCTCTTCGCCGGCGGTTTATGGTTTTTTTATCCAACGGTGGTCACCACTATGGAGCCTGGCCTCTCATGGACCCTGGTGTCGAAGTGGAGAGGGCGGTCCCGGAGATCTTGTACTCGTCTCGTAGCTGGAGTCGGAGCGGAGAGGGCGTCGCGGAGCTGAAGCGGGGAGGGGGCCGCGGTGCTGAGATCCCTTGACGATCGCATTCACAGCGGGCGCACGCTTAAACCTTTCTTTCTAAGATGTAGCAAGGAGATGCTGAAGCTAGAGTGACGGTGGGCTCATGCCCTCTCCTGATGCGGCGGGATTATCGTTCGGTAGCTGACCTTGCGGGGACAGGTCAACGCCGTCTATGACGGGTGACACCGCTCGCGACCCGGGATCGTGTATTGCCTGACCGGTGACGTGTCATCTGGCGCATGCGTGTACGAAATCTGATCTACGATAGGTATTTAGGACCCTGTCTTCCACACTTGGGACCCTGTCTTCCACACTTGGTTCGATTTGTCACGGGGCGCTCTTAAATCGGGTTATCCACTGTACCGCTGCGTCCCAATAAAAAACGGAAAAAAAACGAGATGGTAAGTAGCTTCATTATAAAAATTAAAATACACTCCAGCTGTGAGATCGAAGATTTCGTCGAAACTCACCTTTGCAAGCTGTGTGTGATACTCCGATCGCGCGCATTACGAGTTGTGTGTCCTCATTAAGGATATAGGTCGGCGACTCCCCTTACAACTACAGTGTAGCTATCAGGGTCAACAGGATGATTTTAGTCAGTCTGTGCGCGGAAACTATAAAACCCGTTTCTGAGGGGGACAAAATCTGACAGCTGTGAAGGGAAATGTATCCTTTATCAAGTGAATCTTGTAAGTCGAATAACCGGTGAGGGGGGTGGGGCGGAGTTTTGAAGGACGTGGGGGCCTGGTTTTGATCAAAAGCGAGCGGGTTTGGAGGGGGGGGGGGGGGGGGGGGGAAGGGGGCAATTTGTGCATGTAAGCTATAAATCCTTTCGAGGGGATAAATCTGACGGTTTTGGCACCAGTTTATTATGGGGGGGGGGGGTGGTTGGGGCGGGGGGGGGGGGGGGGGGGGGGGGGTTGGGCGGGGGGGGGGGGGGGCGGGGGGGGCAGCTCAATATGTGCGTGGAAACTATACTATATTTTGAGGGACGGTTTTGGAAATAACGCATCAGTTTATCATGTATATCCTGGGGTAAGTCGTACAATCAGTGAGTAAAGAGAGAGTGATGTGTTCGAGGGGGTGGGGTTGGGATGGGTTGGGGAGGAAGGTGGGGGGTGGGGGCGGGGGGAGGGGGGGGGGGGGGGGGGGGGGGGAAGGGGGCGGGGGGAGGGGGGGGGGGGAGGGGGTTTAGGTGAGGGGTTTGTTATACGTGTGGTGCTAGGTCTAGGCGATGGTGCGGGTGATGGGGAAGAAGAGGGCGTTCGAGGCGGGGGGGGGGGGGGGACGCAGCGGAATGGATGGCTCTCGAAAAATAATGAGGTGATATCCTGTGCGTGAAGTGTTTATTAATGTGGCGGATTTCGATATTTGGTGGGGCGTTTGAGTAAGGGAGAGCAAGAGGGGGGGGGGGGGGGGGGGGGAAGGGGGGATTTTTTAGGAGGTTTAGGTCACAAATAATATTCAAATACAGTTCGGCTGTGAGATCAAAGATATGTAGCAGCTTGTTATACGCGTGGTGCTAGGTCTAGGCGATCGTGCAGGTGGTTGGAAAAGAGGGGGCGTTGGAGGGTGGGGGGGGGGGGGGGGGGAAAGATTTGAAAACTACGTCATGGATGGTCAGAAAGAGAATGACGTGATATCAACTGCGTATAGGTGTTTATTACTCAGGCCGATTTTGATTGTATATAGTATTTCCCCAACAAATTTTGATTTCCTTTGGTTTTTCGGGTCTTCTCGTAGTGCTCCAGCATCTTTGTGTGACCACGGACTCTAGATGTTTGAGAAGAGCTAATGTGAGACAACAACAACAATGGACCGTATGTAATAGTTTTGGGGGGCCTAGAAGTTGTATATTTCGCTTTCAGCCGCGGTGCAAGTAAGGGGCACGTTGGTACTTTACGTCGAATGTCTGGAGCCCGCACTCCGTGGCGCGTGTTCTGGGCGTTCAAAGACGCTGAGCTGACTATTTTGTGGAGGGGTTGCGTTCCGCGCCGAGCCGTGTAAGGCCATGGAAAACCCCAAATGTTTTTTTGTCCACATGAGTAATTTCAAATAGCCCCTTCCACTCTAACGAGTGTAAGCCCTCTCCGCTCTCCCGCCCACTATGTAGTCATCATCACTCCAGTTTTTTTTCACATTTTTGGCTATCTGCTATGACGCAGCAGCAACGGCAGCAGCAGCAGCAGCAGCACTCCTTGTGGTGGCCACGGACGGTGATTCTCTGTGCTGCGAATATGCGTGCGTTTTGTATTATCGAAAGCTACCGCAGAGGGGTGCGCATTCACACAGTAGAGCCACGCACGCGCCTACGCTACGTACCGGATCGTACCGTATCGTATCGTACCGTACCGCACCGTACAGTAACAGACACATGCTACGGTAGAGGGACTCACATTTTTGTCGGAGCATCCTGACGCAAGGACCTCGATTACTCAACCCCAAACTGTTTGTGAGTACACTGTAAGTAGAACAACCCGATGAATAAACCCATGATATATCTATGTATGGTAGGTACACAATGTTTATATTTCTTGTAATATGCGCGATCGGAGTATCACACACAGCTTGCGAAGATGAGTTTCGTCGAGATCTTCGATCTCACAGCTGGAGTGCATTCATATTTTTATAATATATTGTATATGTTGCTGACCCTGGTACAAGCTACACTGTAGTTCCAAGGGGAGTCGCCGACCTTTATCCTTGGTGAGGACACACACACAGTTATACGCGCGATCGAACTACCACACACAGCTTGCAAATATGAGTTTCGACAAAAATGTCGTCGATCTCACAGGTGGAGTATGTATTTCTATTTGTGTAATATATTGCAGAAAAATAATGAAATTCCGACGCGTTTGGGGTGTAACAAGCCCCTTCATTCCTGGGGGAAAAAAAAATGCAGCAAACTGCTACCTTCATCATAAAAAAACGAAAGAAATATGCATCTATCGCATCTTTGAGGTAGCCCCGCGCCACCGCCGCCTGTGTCTGCCGCCTTGCGCTGGCCCGCTCTGTGCTTACCCGAGACATCCTTGGAAGATTTCTTGGCGGCGTGGCATTCATGACAGACGCGCTGCATTTGGTTGCCACCATCTGGGTCGGCTTCCACATAACACCCCTAAAGTCTGCCACCGTGTTTTCCGTGACATTCGTGGCCGTCAGGGTGCCTTTGAATGCGGTCTATAGGCATGCCGCGCAGGACATCGTGCCTGTATCCACCACTTCACTGTTTGTACTGTACGCGGGCGAGTATTCTTTCTCGAAGCAGCGGCATCATGGGTGTGATGCTTCTTTCAGAGGGAGCAGCAGCAGCAGCAGCAGAGCAAAGTTTTGTACTGATGTGGCGGAAGTAATGGGCCGTGGTGAATACAGTACACAGCGTATAACGCCTTTTTGGGGGGCTCAGCGGCAATATAAGGCGGCAGCCGCCTTAAGGAGAGTTCCAGCAGGTGCCAAATGATTTTGATCGCTTCATCTCGATATGTCACCTTATTCATGTCGCTTTAAATGGCCCCACTACTGCGACCCCAATTGTACCTATAATTCAACCGCCCGAATCAGGTAACTTAACTTAGAGTTATTGCAGTGTAGGGTTCGCGTCAACTTTTTCCAGGCGACACTGGTCGAGACAGCTTGCAGTCGAGACCAGCTAGCAGTACGTGGCGAAACTCGACGGGTCTGATGCACACTCTATTGCGCCGGGGGGCTCCTCAGTGCCGAGGAAACACAAACGTTTGCGAAGTAGGAACCTTTGCCGTGCAGGTTCCATTTCAGGCATCATCGATGCCACCGGCTGTTACTACTCGTGTGCAGTAAAATATCGCCGCCTGTTATCTTTGCCATTGCTGTATTCAAACAGACGCGAAGACTTCCCCACCAAACGATCCACTCAACTCGAGCAAGCATTGTCAATGACGGGTTTGTACTCAGAAAGTCGCTTCTGATGAGAGCGATCAAAGATTGACCCAGGCTTCCCGCCTGCCGTGGGAGACCGAATGCGCCCATGGTGATGTACGTCTTGAACGAATGTTTTCGGGTGGAACATTGAACCACATCACCACTCATCTCGTACCTTGGCTTGGTTTATCCTCAACGTTTCTATCTACTTCGTAGTGCCCACAATGGTGCTGCCGCCTCACTTTCTTTCTCGCTGCTGGATGATTGTTATCGCCTCCGAGCAGCTATTGCATCAAGATGAACAAGCCTCTCTGCGACTACCGTAAGAAGCAGCCAGTCAAGCCAAGGCTGAAGGCACCAACTGCTTCTCGACGGAGGGGGTCCATTGCCAACAAGCGGCTGGTGGAGCTTCACCCGTTGGCTACAGGCGGGGACATGGTGACGACACCACTCGGGCGAGGCGTGTCCGACATGCCCAGGGCATTCTCTTTCAAGAGGTGCAAACCGAGCGGGATCTGCTTTTCGAAACAATCTGGACCCCCGCCAATACCAATATAGGGCTCGTTTATTCACCGCCAACCAGTTTAGGATGAGTGCTTGGCGTGTTTTTGCTGCTGAATTGAACCACACGCCCGCAGCATAAATATTACCCACACCCAAGAATATCCCAGTAACGCTCGCAAGCAGTAAACGTCGCTGTGTGCTACCACGCGACGAAATCGTCATACGGCGAGGTAGTCGTTTCCACAGTTGCATTAGAAGCCATGCTTCCGCAGGTGTGGTCGCACGAAACGACTGAAGCGATGAAATAGCTGTATCCACACTGACGTTTTCCGCAGTGAGCTTGGCCTTCGCGCGCACGGTTGTTTAGATGCTGAGGATGGTTGTTGATGGGCGCCTTGGCAACACCAGTGAGTTGTTGGGTATGTCTGCGGAGTTAGGCCAGGAACCGGCGATCTCGGCAACGTCCCAGTTAGCCAGGTACGGAGAAACCATGACCCGATCTGTGGTGTTGTGGTTGGTGCAACTGCAGGTGTCGTCTGAGCGGGTCTCCAGCTACAGGTCTGGTGGGGATGCAAGAGAACGCCTTCTTAACCGACTACTTCGCGTGCCTGGGCTTCCTGCCTCTGGCGAGCCCATGGTGAGCAGTCCAGCCATTGGTCGTGCATGAATTTGTCACTTTGAGGCTAATGCATGTTGCCGTTATGGTGGATATTTTTCAGAATGATAACATTGCCTTGGTTATCGTTAAGGGTCTATTAATGAAGACTGTCAATCTTATCGGCAAGAATTGTGAAACTGCTGGTACCGCGGCACGGTAGGATGGTTGAGTTTGGGCAGGAACAGGACTGCGCCATGTGACAGGCGGCAAACCATGCACTCGTACTGACGTACAAACACGGCCCCCATTGACGTAAACCACCGACCCGCATGTCGTGTATGGGGTTCTGGTGGTTTTTGCAAGAACATACCACGAACAATGTTAAACAAAACAACCTGCGGCATCACAACCAATGGATGACACGAGTACCCTAACAGGCCCATCGATCTGAGTATTGCTGCACAGACACGACACCGCACGAACTAAAGACCGGTGCACTTTGTTCGCAGCATGATTCGGCAAGCCATGGTCAAGATAATGCTAACCTCCATGCCGCAACAGCGTCAAGAAACTGTTCGTGTCGGAGAAATCAGTCCGAAGGGCGTGGAGCACGCGCGGTTTCAACAGCACGGCGAGGACGTGGGTTGGGGCCAGACGCTGGCAGGCCAGGATACGAGTTCTTACCCTGCCGAGTGCATCCTCTGGTGTACGATCGCCCTTGGAGCGCTTGTGCAGGGATGTCCGTCGACGTTTGTGAGTTCCACTCTTCCTCAAAACGATATTGATTCTTGCGGTTGTATCATATCTATCTACACAGTACCACTCAATTCACGAGCATGTGAATGAAACAAGAGGGGGGCTTGCCCGATTACACGATACACATCGGCAGATGTTATGGATTTCGTGGTGGATATAGCAGTGTTCAACGGGCTCTGTCACTATCACCAATGTAATTTTATCACGTCAGCTCCCTGCGCCCTAAGTGCATTTTCGACGTACTGGTCGTGACAAGAGAAGGTGCGCACACGTAAACGTTTGATGTCTGCCGAAAACATAACTACGTCCCGCCACGGTCAGATGGTGTCTGGAGTGTATCTGACTGCAAAATGCAGACACTTTGCGATCCCTCTTAGGGCCAATCGTTTTACTAGTACTACACAAACTGCCCCCAAAGGCACGTGCCCACACCTCATTTTCTACGAATCTTCTCAACAGTTGGAATTATGTATTGTGCGCCACACTCTTGAAGCATTGTCCTCGGATCGCGCACGGTTCGCGCTCAAGCGAAGCTTGGATCGCACTCGGGCAACTTGGTCCGGATTGCTATCGTATCGCTCTCGTCGACTACGTCGCGTGGGCTGCTATGGGTATAATTGCTGTGCAAGGGTCTGCGTACGCTGCAGCAGTTAATAGAGTTCGTGGAAAATATCACATTAAAGCGCTCTCGTTGTAAATAGCGGCCACAGCCACCGACTGGAGTTGGGTCCGTGCGTGATAGAGTGGGAGGAACCCGCACCGCTCAAACCGAGGTTTGGATCAACTAGGCAGGCAGTGGGCCATGAAGAAGCTCGTGGATGCGGCGGGGGAAGGACGGCAAGGTTGAATCATGGGTTTTCCATCCGTTGCC
Source organism: Undaria pinnatifida (assembly GCA_012845835.1). Taxonomy (NCBI): domain Eukaryota; class Phaeophyceae; order Laminariales; family Alariaceae; genus Undaria; species Undaria pinnatifida. The sequence continues at coordinate 13,189,728 of JABAKD010000011.1, forward strand.
GTCAAGGCGCGAAACAAAACGAAATGGTTGATACAAAGCGCTTCATATCCGTACGGACAAAAGCGGAACGCATTATTGGAGTTCCTGCGGCATCAGGTCGCTGCAGCGCAAATTACGGAACGATCAAGTCTAACAATAAATGGCCCGTCTTCGCGTTCAAGGTGGCGGGGTACCTCAAGAAGGCGCGTGATGCATTGGCGGAGTGCTTTGACGGAACTACCGTTGAAACGGCAAGGTAAGGCAATTCCGAAGTTGTGCACGCGTTCCTGCCGTGATGCATCGCCATCGTTTTTGTGACTCTCGACATATGATGCAAAAGGCGCGTTTGCCAACATATCATGAAGCCCCATCATATGCTGTGGTCATGGTCTGTTGAAGTTTTGTTATTGTGACCGTTTTTGCGCTAGATATATATCACCTCAAAGAAGGGATTAACGGGATTAACTTCGGTGGACTTGCTACGATACCTTTGTGGGTTTGATTTCAGTGTGGTGGTGGACGCTTGCTCGTAGTGGGGTATGCGGCAAGCGTGCCGCTAGAATTGATCGTACCCACATGTTGAAGGCGAAGCAAAATTGTCGTCTTTGTTTAGTACGTAGTAACTTGTGTAGCACTGTAGAGCCAGCGCTGGAAAATGAAGCGCTGGGGTGACACCCCCCTGGATGTCTCTCCTATTCTTCGTATGCCTATTTTTCACGTGCGTTGGTAGATATATGTGAGTAAACCCCGTTAAAAACGACCGAAGCAATAATTCCCCGCGAATCCATACATCAACACCTATTCCGCTTCAGCTTGACCTGAGTAGCCGGTCGATTCATGGAATGTCGTCCTGATGCAGCTCATATGATGACCCTTACATGCTCTGGTGTGGTTGTCGTTCTCTCGGCGTCTCCGTTTTCGCACGCACGCAATTCACCTCGCAGAGCCTACCTGGTTATGGCCTTCTTGCACAGCTTCCTGGGGGACCAGGCGAGTGATCAAACATCGTGGCTGTCAATAAGGCAGCTCCATGTCAATGTCTGCGGCCCGCCCGTTGATCCTATTTTCGTGTTTAGTGTCCCGAACACATTATGTCAGCGTCTTACGCTCGCCCTTTGGTCCTGTTTTTGCGCTTAGTGTCCCGGAACATCATTCACGGCGGACCAGCGAAACGATGTATTGTTGAATTTGTCGTCCACCAGGCGCAGTTGAGGCCAAAGCAGCCGATCGCTTTGCGTGACCTCTTCGTTGTTTCGTTGTTCGCTCGCCCGTCAACTTCTCTTCACAACCAAAAATAGTTGTGGACGTATCTATCTACTGGTGTAGCCCCTTCATCCATCGAACAAACGAGTACGCGGTCGTTCATTACGGCAGGTAGCCGGCCATTGTCCGTGTTTGCAACTGGTACCCGTTTTAGAATGTCTTCCTGTAGTCTACGTACGAGCCGTGCCGGTAGTGCGCCCGCTATTGGCCAGTCGTATATATGTGGTACCGATCACCAATAATGACGCTTGGTCTCACCCGAAAGGGCGTGTGTGCGGTTAATCATTGCCGGGACACCCTACATGACGCCACTCTTGTTGAACCTCGGCGCGAGACGAATATTTAGACAATTAGATTGTACATTGACTCAGAACTTACTGTCCTTGGGTGTTTCCCCGAAAAACGTCCAAAGCCAACTTTCGCGTCAATCCGTGGCGTCAATGTTTTGTCTGTTTGAATGTGGGCCTGCCAACTCTTCTCTCGTGCTCTCTCGCCGATATTCATATCCCTCTTCGTCCCTCTCTCGGCTCTATGATTTCCCTTTCGTTGCACGTTCCATCTGTTTTTAACTCATACGTCCTCGTATCACGCCGTGCTTTACGCCGATGTTGTCCGTTGCGGTGCAAACAGGAGAACAACCAGAAATATCTCGCCTTCGCAAACAGCATCGTCGAGCGACTGCCCCAGGGCGCTATTCCGTCGGTAAGACAACCATGTAATCGAAAAGCAACACCTGCTGCACACACTGTCGGACCTGCAGCACTCAAATCGGGGCTGGCCAGTGCCGCTGCTGGACATAGGCGTTCGGAACGGGCCGCTGCCCATCTGACGGGCCTTGGCGTAGCAGAGATGTGATGTGCCCGTGATCGTGTCGTCGGAAGTAACGGATGCGCGGCGCGGGAGGGGGTGTAATTGTGACGCTTTGGACTGATTCTACGATAGTCCCTCCCAAAACCAGCGATTTTCTTCAACCGACGTTTTATGGCTGCTCGACACGAGCAAGGATGCTCTGAAACGCATATTTCTATGTATTTTCTTGTTTGGGAAGGACTATCGAACGATAGCGTCGGGGTGGCAAATGCCAACGTATTTCAGGAGTTGGTTTCAAAACCGACGATTTCGTTGAAGAAAAGGGTGTTGGGGGGGCTACCGTAGAACGACTGTTTGCCTCCATGGTCCAGCAGAGGCTTACTCAACCGTCCATCTCAAAGAGACGCAAGCGTTACGCATTGAAGTTGCCGGCTGAACCATGCCTCTGGCAATTTCGCCCGGTTATCCCAATTCATGTACAGGTTGTTCGCAACATGTTTCAAATATTTCAGGTGCTGCGTTCCGCGAATAGGTAGCGCATCCAGTCCACCTGGGCATTATCCCCTTGTACTGAAGTGAGGGCCTCACTATTTTGTCGTTTGCGCCTTGTGTAATGTTTGTATATCTCCTTGTGCCCATGAAATTTCTTCCGGCATAGGGCATGGAACACATGCTACTAGCGGAGGGAGACGAGTCGAGATTATTCCACTACGGCTGCCATGGCTCGGGTATTGGGGTCAAGCTGAAAGAGAAATCAGTGTACAGCAACCAGATCCCATCGGTGAGACAGGGAATTCGAGTGGTTGGCTAATGATTTGATAGGTTTTAACGTAAACCGTGAGCTATTGCCGTGATTGACAGGCAATGCTCGTGGTCCTAATAGCTTCCTCAGGACCAATCCGCCAATGTGAGTTGAAGTATATCCGTCCTGCTTAAAACCTGCACTGGAAATATCGTTCGATCGTACGCTGAACATACAGATATACTATTAATAAGTGTGGCCGATCTCATTAGTATGTGCAGTTCGAAGTGAGGGACAGCGATATACATGCCGTGTATGCAACCAGAACTCTGGCCATAACCGCGATCGTTCGGGTCCTCGGTGGTTGCAATTGCTACTCCCTGTCTTGCGTTTGACGCTCTTATTGCGAAGGGTTTAATACGACGCTATATGTGCACCTGCAGATGCCACACTATGTTTACTCGCCCACTGCGACAAAATCGTGCCTGCTATATATTGTTAGATTGATTTGGACACATATTTCACCCGCCATCCGATCGATTATCCTGCTAACGTTCTTCACTTACACGTACAATGTTGTGATCGTGGGTCCACAGGCGAAGGAGATCGTGCATGAGAAGGACATATGTACCTTCTTTTTCCTCGCAGACCGGTACTGGCACAAGGCGTTCTTGGAGGACGTCGAAAATGGAAGTAACGCCACAAGTGGCGGGGCAGGGGCTCACAGCGGAGGGCCGAAGGCAGAACCGGGCCAGTTCAATGAGCATGGCAAGTGCCAAAGGCTGAAGGGACCAGGGGGCTTGGACGGGGGCGACCAAGTGGCACCACCACGGTCACGTGTGGTGTCCACCCCTCCCCCTGCTGGATCGGCGATGCGGACGTGTATCAAGGTTATTTTGCCGGAATTGACGAGTCTCTTGGCGATGATGGAGAGGTGAGTGTGGCCAAATATTTGACAAGATTGGGGCTGCTTGATATGGCTGTAGCTTTGCACTCCTGTTAGAGACGGCGGGAAGGCAGAAGCTGACTGCGCAACATCCGATACACCTTATGACTTTCGTTGTTGCTTTGAAGGTGGGGGCTGTCACTCATTCGTGCGCTGCGCTCGTGTTCTCGCCGATATGCAGTTTATATCACTGGATTCAGTTTTGTAGTAGGTACGTCAGCTGGTAATGGACAAGGAAGCTGTGCATAAGTAGACGGTGGGCAAGTTTGGCTTCGTTGAGGCCTTGATATAGCCGGGCGTTCTGCTCTGTCAGCATGACGATGTCATCAACAAAAAAGAAAAGAAAATCGTATCGTGCTCTTCCTCGGTTTATCGTGCGAAGTGACGCGAGCACTCGAATCAATCAATTAATATCGTTCTCGACGCTCCTGCTGTGTAGGCAGACAAGTATGACGAGGAACATTGGCGACAAGTGGGCCCCGGGTAGAGGGGAGTAGTAGCCATTCGTACTTGTGTATAGTATACGAATAAGGGGGTATATAGAGATACATGGTGGGTGACAGTCTACAACTTGAGCATAATTGGCTCCAATACATATAGCTCCCTGCATCCTAGTTACTCCATTGCTGAGCTACGAGATTCCCCACACCGCTTCGTTGCCGCCACCCTCTCTGATTTTGTGCGTGTGCTCTCGTCCGGTGTTCTCGCCCGGTACGTAGGTCGGACACGTTTTCAGGCGTGGGCGGCTTTGTCCTAAATGGGTGAGTGGAACACCGTGGAATCCTGCGAATTCGCATCCGTAAAAATGTATGTTGACCTTGGAAGCACTCGTCGTCAACCATGTCGACCGGTCCCATCGGATCATCATCCCCAACGTTTTCTTGCAGACTCTCTGCCATGAAACGGCAGCGCAGTACTTCCGTCCGTCCCCACAGTGCTAAGTCGGGTATCTGGCCAATGTGCGTTCGATCATCTACGCTCTTCCTTTCCCTTTACGTTTTCTTCAGAGGCATGGCCTACATGCAGGCCGTCAAAGGCGACATGCGCGGCTCTTTCAGGTCGCTCAAAGCGTGTGCCAAGGTGCTGATGAGATTTCCGGGGATATGCCGCTACAGGTGTGCATGGTGTCTTTCGTCTAAACCTATTGAGTTTCCGCCGCTAGCTTCGCTGCTGCATAGGAGTGGACCCGATGTCCAGCTTGTTGTACTCCTTTACGTTTTCCAGTCGCGCCGGTCGTAGCACCTAACCGAATACCGGTATGTCATTCGGACGTTGTGTCAGTCGCGCCGGTCGTAGCACCTAACCGAATATGTCATTCGGACGTTGTGGTCCTAATGGAGTCGTTAGCACTTTGGTATTGCTTTGCTGTGTCTCCTGTTACGGTAAAAATATCCCCTTTGGAACTCCTCCACGCTTTTCCAACGCCGTCCAACCGCCTTTGCCTTGTTCTCAGCACGCTTATCAAACTCGGTATAGACTTTGGGATGTATTCATTACACCAGTACCTAGCGTGTTTCACTACGCCGTGGTTTGCCAGCAGCCGACGTTGTACCGGCAGTACGCTGTATGCCCTATACGGCGGTGGTGTAAATCCGCTTTGCCTCCTCGGGTAAACTTTGGTGGACGCTGCGTGGCGTGTTTTGGATATATGTGTGGTACCTCGAATACCGCGGCACCTGATGTCCCGTGGTTTTTTCAATTTTTTGCTCCACGCACAGGCCGCACTTGGTACACTGCGTGATGGCAGCCGCGGCCTCCAGCGCGTGCCGGAAAGTGTACGATCCCGTGAAAGACATCTACAACTCGATCCTTCCTTGGAATGGTACACCGGCACCACCGATGGAAGAGTGGGCAGGGATGAGCTGTATCTGCAACCACGTGTTCTGCAGGTACGGCGAATACAGTATGTGGCAAAACGATCTCATTTACTCAACATCAGTAGTCAAGGTGATTTACCTGATAAGAGGCGGCTGATTCAGTCGTAGGAACATTGGGGAAAGCCACAGCCATACTGCCTTCAGAACACTCTTGGTCAAAGACAATCATGGTATGTCTTGACCAGGCAACACAAGTAACCTCACTGATGCTGCAGGGTACGTTATGCGTCAAAGCGTAGCCATGATGCCCTCTATTTTTCAGACGACCCACTACAGCGTTCGGGCAGGCATTGAGTGATCCTCGTTTCTGGTAGATAGACCATCAAACAAAAGAGACTCGACATTCGACGTATTTGCTTGACTTTTTTTCGCTTCGATGGTTGCTGTCGCAGTCGGATGAGGGCGTCCGCACTCAGTACCGCTGCTGGTCACGATCTAAACATACTTTCATAGGGTGTATTTATGCTGGATGGCTACCCGCGAGGCTGTCGAAAAAGTCCTTGGATTTACATTGAATGGCTACCCGCGAGATTGTGCGAATGGTCGTTCTGCATCGATAACAATAACTTTCGTCACGCTATGTCAACCTCCCTCCACACTCGCCCTGGGATCGGGTTGGCTTGTCGATATTTCTGTGATACCTGTGTGGTCCTTCATCGTATTCAGTTACTGTCTACTGCATCCTTCGACCGCGTTGTAGGTCGTTAGGAGCGGGACCGACGAAACCCACTGCTGAGATGGCCTTGACATCCACAAAGTTCATATCTGCCCGCGAACGAGCTGCCGTCGCTCCTGTTCACATCGGCCGGTCATCAGGCCTCCATACCGCGTCGTCAACCGAAGAAACTCGGCGATCGCTGGATTGTCGAGCGTTTAGAGCAACAGCTGCGGCAGCAGTGGTGGGGGTAGCGGGGACAGATGGCACGACGCCGTGTTTCACGAACGGGGCCACCCGATCTTCTCCGACACTCGCACAGACATTGTCAAAGTTCATATAGACCTGCTGCAGGCGAAGTTTCTCAGGCTGAATTCGTTCAAAGACCATACCCCCCGCTCACCCGAAGGGTTATCAGTATGTGATGGAACCAGGAGAGGTCGTGATACCGCGGTGGTGTATCGCAGGGGTTGAATACGAGGGTGTGCACCAGACCCAGGTGGAGACGTGTATGTCGTGCGGTGAACAGGCATACTTTCCCGGACACATACAAAGGTTGGCCGCGAAGAATGAATGAACCTGCGGTGGCCGGTAACTCATCACCCCTAGACGTCTATGGTGACAAGATGGCAATATCCGGGAGCCATGCTACAGTAGTGGGGGCTACCGTAGTATCCCCCCCCCCCCGTGCGACCGCGGACACGGCCCGTAGGTATATGGGACAAGCCAGATGACGGGGCTGGAGCCGCAAACTATGTCATCGCGTGTGTCATCGATTTGTTGGGGAAACATTTAAAATGTCTACGGTATTTAGCTTGATGGAAGCGGATTTGATGCACGCAACGGACGTGCGGATGATCTCGGGCATTGCTGCCGAGAAGCGTTGTCCATGCGTTGGAAAAGCATCCGACGGTTGCATTCGATTTTCTTACTTTATTTACAACGTAGGTAAGTACCGCCGGGCGCGTGCCAGTTCTTGTTTTCGTAGAGATGGTGCTTCGAGGCGTGACTACGCAGCGCATCTGAATAAATTCACTTCAGCGTGCGTGACGAGTTGAACTGGGGGCAGCAGTTGGCATCGGTACCGTCAAGAAGTTCTGCTGCAGTTGGGCGAAGCAAGACAAGACGCGTTCGATTGAGCGGCTTTGAGCGTCTGCCACATGTGGATCATGAATAACGCGCCATGTTTAGTGCGTGGCGTGTATAGTGCAAAGGTCGGTTTGATGGGAAATACGGGTGGTTGTTCCTAAATCTGTGGTTGAACATTGTAGCGGACAATTGGTATTTGTGTTGTTTCAGGCGAGCGTCTACATTACAACACCAGTGGCCATGAGACTGAAGGTATGACGTAAACGCTGAGCTGAAGCTACGGTCTGTCGCGAGGCACGCATGGCCGAGTAAACTCGTTGCAAAAGATATAAGTACATCGCGTACGGGCGTCGTATTAATGATTCCAATGGCCACAAAGAGGAGTCAAGTGCAATTTCTACCACGGGCTATGACAAGGCATTCGGTGTTAGTGATCCGCAGACATAAATAGTTGTGTTTGATTTGCTAATTGTGGGTGTACTTGTAGAAATATGTGATAACATATGCGTGCTTGACCACAACTCTTGTATCCTGACTCCATAGGGAGGCTTGCAAGACGTCTCCTAATATATTGTGACACGATCGATGTGTAAAACTTAGCAATATCTTCGCATCTGATGCCTGCTGCGAACTAACTGGGATGCACAAAATGTTGCATGTTGAAGAGTGGTCAACTCACGCGTTGGAACAAACACGTACCACGATATCATTTTGGCGGGGGCTGCTCGAGGTGAAAAATGCAAATGCGGCCGACGAGTTTACTGGTCCCTACAAGTGCATCGGCCTCCAACTCCACCCAATAAGAGTGCCTACCAAGTTTTCTATCAGCAACAAAAAAATTATGGACAGTAAGCTAAACTCAAGGCGGGAGGAGCATCGGGCACTTCAAGCGTATTTCTCAAACAATCAGACACACTAACCCCGGCACATGGTTCATTTCGAGATAAATGCGAAGCAATCAGCTGATCAGTTAGATGCTTGCTGCTACAGCGTGAACTAGGGGTTGTGTGGTGGATTGTTTGCAAGAACCACAGGAGGGCGGGTGGCTACCGCAGGGTTTTAGCCGCGCAATATTCTCCGGCGATAACATCGGGTAGCCTGACACATAAACGGTCAAACATACACCATACTATTTGATGTATGTCCATGGCCCTTGCGACCAGTTGGATCATCCGCAGCTGTAGCTACAAGAAACTTATTCTACAATATGGCTGATCATACCTGCCCCGATATGGACTGTTCGTTGCACCCGGCACGGCTGTAAACCCATGACAACTTCTGTTGTAACGTAAAAACGCTCCTAAACCATGCGAGCCAATACCGGCTGTTCCATTACTGTTTTTGATGGAAGGTCAAAGGCACCGATATACCAGGTTTTTTAATACTTCCAGACGGACCCGCACATAACGAATGAGGCAGGTGGAAACTGTACTCCAACCGCCCCGAGGAAGACGAGCTTGTGCTGCGTCCAGTGGCGATGGGACCCCAAAGGTGGTCTCCACACCAATCGGTTTCCCCCCCTTCGATTTTCCATGCACTGTTGTATTGGTTCCCACCAATACGCAATCTGACGACACCGGCAAGCCCCTATTTATATGGAAACAATAATTTGATTGGGTTCCTTTGACAATATGTAGGTATGATAGAAACGATGCAAGGAAACCTAACGACGTTACAAAAGCGCTTCCAGATCGCGGGCAGAAATCTTCAATTGAAAGGCCCGCCGTTGTGCGCAACCCCGCTGTATCCATCGAATGTGCTTCCGTCGAGCCAAAAAGAGAAACCCGCCACTCTTCCCTCAACAACTCATTACCACGCACGCAATGGTACCATGAACAGCAGCCTTCTCGTTCCGCCTGTACGGTACACGGTACGTTGACAACACGTTCTCCCTTGCTGTGCAAGTTTGTTTATAGTACTGATGATTATCGCAGCGCGGTGAGCCATGGAATACCGCTAGTAGTTTGTTGATGATGTAATGCCGACCATCTTGTTCGTTCTTCTCTATTGAGGAAGCCTCTCGGCAAACTTACGCACTACGGCCTCTTCCCTTCTCCATTGTCGAACACGCGCTCGTAATCGGCCTTCGTCGCATTCCGCTCCCGGTATCACCACCTTTCCTGCTGTGACAGTTGAACCGGCATTAATCTGACCTTCTCTTCCACCGAGATAAATATCCTAAAAATTGTCGAAATTACTGCGAACGTCGTGGAAGGTGGAGACATCCACGTCCACCGCAAACGGACACGCCGCGATTGCACCCGCGCATCCGACAGATGCCGCCGAAGGTTGTGCTCCGCACCGTCGACAATGAGGCGATCGTTGGGTTTCTGCGGTGACTGAAGACGCTCGTTTGTCGGACGAATGTGTGGTGGAGGCAGAGGAAGCCACAGCCCTTGCAGCGTCAAAACCCCAAGCTATTTGATTCAAAGTCCATGCTTTCGGCTTCGGCCTGAAAGGCTCTGTACGTCGGGCAGGAAAAGCAGGCGACATGAATAGATACGGAGGAGGACAATTTGGGGAACGAACCGGTTACGTATCTCGTCAACAACCCAGATCAACGGATGTGGGAGGGGGAGAGGGCGTCGGAAATGTAGCCAAAACCCGGCAGTGCATCCTACACAAGTTATCGTCCATATCGACCCGCCCAAAGGCCCGACGTCGGTGTCCCCGCGGAATCGGCAAACATCGACGCTACAACACACGGCGTAGCGGGATCTCTGGTTCGTTAATCTTCTCGTCCAACTAACGGGAAGAACAGTCAGCCCGATTCATCGCCTTACATGTGTCGTAATGCCTCGGCAGAGCTGGGGGGCTTGTGAAGATGCCCGGAATGGTAGTTTAGAGCACATTACTAATGGCCTTCGTCACTCGTAGCTCTTCTTATTATCTCACGTTTATCGTGAACAAAGGAGCCCATATCTTCCGAGATATTTGACCGCTGCCTGCCTTCCTATGTCTACTGAATCCACCACCTCCTACTAGATGATATGCTTCCACAACCACCTCCCGCGTCTCGAGCAAACACAACCATTACGACTCGCCATCTAATCGTCGCCATACATGCAAAACACTTTGTTGCAGATAAATTCATCCTGCCCCACTCTTCCATCAGCGGGGCCGGTGTGCTGTTCCAAGGCAATATCGAATCGTAGATTTGTCTCACCCGGGTCGTACACGTCTCGGCACATGCTCGAGGCTGCGGCTGTTAGGATGGAGTGACCAGGTGCGGTATGAGCCTCGAACTACAACACAACGCAACCGGAACGGGTGCCGCGAGATTTTTGAGACACCGCGCCGCATCGAAACCACTACACAGCAGTGACAAGAGGATTGAGCTTGAAAAGCACAAACTCAATTGAAAAGAATTCACAGCCGTCAAGGGCCCACAACGCGCTGATGACGCAATGTCTCCCTACGATGCACGACTAAACACTATTTCAACCCAGGTACTGTCCATTGATCTATCGCGGGCGAACATGAATTTAAAGGTGGTTGAGGTTCGCTGGAGAAAATGATGAAGTCATTAAAAAGAGTGTATCAACTCCACGCAAACATTAGAAACAGATGAACAATCACGAAACCACCACCGACGTTATGAGGGCTATGAGCTCCGCTTATCACACTCAACCAAGTACCACAACGATCACGAGCCGAAAATATATCTCTGTGAAGAAAGTGATATCTCGGGTCACCAACACCCGACCGTATCGCCAGCGAAGGCACATTCCTGGACTATAGATAGCAGAACTGGCAAACCTGTAGAGCGGCACAGCCCAGGGAAGCGCATCAGCACTTCGGCGCAGACTTTCACTGATTGAAAAGAACCGCGCATGTCGGCCTTGACCACCTTAATGAGAGTCATTGAGCTGAAAAAATAACGTGGAGAGGGAAAAGACGTGTAGGTCACCTAACGACGTGACCGAAAGGTTATGTGTGTGGCAAATGTTACTGTTTCGTGTCTTCGCATCTGTGTCAACAGGTTCGAGGCTGTAGGTTACTCACAGTTGATCTTACTGGGGCTATATACTTTCAGATTCGGGTAAAACTTATGTGAGCACTGCGCTCACAGGGTTTGACGATGCGCCACTCACCCATGGAATCCAAAAGCAGCCACACTCGAACACTTTCCCGACTTATGTACCGGATGAGGGCATTCATAGAAACGGAGAGGGTGACGGCTAAAACCAAGAGTTGTTGGATGAGCTTATAGCACCCGATCAAGTTCATCCTGAGATGCAAGAAAACGTGTGTATTGACATGTGTTGAGCGCTGGAGATAGAGGTGTTAGTATTGTACACCGTACGCCCAAATACATTTACGCACACGCAAAATCTTCCAGGGATCGTCACCGACATCCGCGACACAACCATGCAATTAATTGTCCAGTGCTTCACTTCTAACGGCAGCCGCGAATGAGGTCGCAGCATCATGGGCGGATTGCAGATTCCCGTAAGACTTCACCACAACGGGCACACCTTAGTGAAACGGTGCCGTGGGCGGAAGAGTCTGCTTCGTTCATTAACTCACACACAATTCCTGTTACGACGCGCTGTAGCTTTTTCCCGGCGCTCAGCTACCGGTGGCTACTTTTTGGTGGGTACATTTGCGCTTTTGGGTCAACGGCGTGATAGACAAATCACCTCTGCTAAGGTGACCTCGAGCCACAGATTACAGTCGGGCCAAATGTGTGTCGTGTTGCCACCGTTGTTGGTGCTATCGTTCGTGAATTCTAGTTAGTGCGGTTTCTCTGTGCAATCGGAGGGTGCCACCAATCATTGAGTGGTGGTCAACCATAACAGCAGCCACTCGTCGTGTTCGTTCAAGGTCGAGCTCTCGTTCGGCGAGAGAGTATTCCCCGACGACATTACGTGGATCTACTCGAAGAAACCATCGATGCTGCCAAGTGTCCCAGACAGCCGGGGATCGTTCCAGTCTCCCCGCCGGAGCAGTCGCCGCCGCTCTCGACAGTTCCACCCTTGGCACCGCCGGAGCGGCCATCGCAGCCATCACTGCCACCACAGATGCCCAAAGAGAAATCAGCGACACGATCGACACCACCGTCGTCGCCGTCGTCGCAGTACCTCGTTGTCTGCCAACGAAGCAATCGTATGTTCGGGCCGCCGGGTGGAAAGGCACACGTACAGCTAGAACTAGCAACCCCTGCCAGAACAATATCCAAATACCTTTATCTGATATGTTTTTTTCCCTGCACCCGCCTCTCGATCACCCGTAACGCGCTCGCTATTCCGGGCAAAACGTCCCCTATACACGCCTGTATCGGACCTCTTACAGAGAAGGCTGGTTGGTAACTCCCGCCCTTGGCGGAATCGTGTCCACGGCCGCTCGTCTTAGCGGTGCTCCGAGGCTTTCATTCTCCCAGTCACCAATTTCCTTCATCGTCCCACGTGTTCTTTGTATTTCATACTTGCCTGATTCTTCATCTGTCCGTCTATCGTGTGCCAATTACGCCTGACACGTGATGCTCGTCATATTAACTTCGCTTCGAAACTCCTCCACAAACGCTCTATGTATATTTTGCTCTGCGATGATGAAATAGAAGTCGTAAAGGTCCTCCTCTTGCACGATTGGTTTGGCCTGTAGAACAATGACGACTACATTGCAACGACAGCGGCAGATTGGTTGAAAGTGAAATAAGTTCAGTTTTCCCAGAAGACGTGTGGGTAACCTAGGCGTTCAACACGCGTTGTAATGTGATATATACGGGTGGGTGCGAAAGTATCCGTACCGTATTTTCAGGTACGCATTCTAGATACGATATGTATCGTACGAAATCCCATCCGACAATGCACCATGGGGTGGGGATGTTGTCACCAAAGAAACCAAAGGACGCAATATATTCGCGATTATGTCGCAAGTAGAGGCTACAGACATGATAAAGGTTTCGACGCTCCCTCCGTGTAGGGCAACGTCAGTTGCGATCTCAAACCACAGGTTAGATGCTGTTATTCGACGTGTATGAGTTGCGTTGGAGCCAATGCCATCGCAGCTGCGGCTGTAACCTTTGGTTGTCAAAGGTCGAGTTGTACTGCCCGGATGCTCGAGTCCTCTCGAGGTCATTGCTTGGACCCCCATGAAGCCAACAGATGATATACGCGTTTTACTGTTTTCATACTAACACACCATCACACCATCAATCGACAGTCCCGTATCTTACTACCTTGGGTATCTGGTTGTAACCGTGCGGTCTCGCCTTGGCATTGGCCCCATCGCCCGAACCACTGCAGCAGTAATGAGAAAATTGCGTCTCGTGTTTGTGCGTCAGCAGCAGGCTCTCCATGCCCTGTGTGTCCCAACAAATATGTCCCGTAGGAGTAAACTCAGAACGTGTTTGTCAAGGCCGTTACATGTAAATGAACAGCACATCGACCCCCTCTTTTGTTCTAAGGTGGCAACGCCCGGACATGGTCTGCAAGGCGCTTGCATTCGATATGCCGCACCGGCTTGTTGGTGGAACCGAGAATCTGTATTTCCCATTGAATGGCGGAGGGGTTAGGTCAGGTGTTTCAGTCGGTAACTTCAATAAATATCACTTCAGCCTTTCTAAAATGCATGGTTAACCAATTATGCCCCCGAGCGGCATGATGAGCCCGTTGCATTGAAAGCGCCCTCCCTACAGCACGAGAACCCCGCCCAACCGAGGCATTACACGATGAACGTTGAGGTCCCCCGATGGCTACTGGTCCGACAGTATTGTAACGCAGGAGTCGCATTTCCGCTGGTGCATCACCGAACGGATCTCCCCCTGGGGTAGACATCCCACGATTCTCTCCGCGAATACACGATATGTCCCGTTGTTCTCCTGCTCTTTCCGCGAAGGCCGGGAGGGGCATAGAGTATACGTTGCACAAGGATGCAGAAGTTGAACGTTGGGAGAAATGAGACGAGAGAAGGAGGGCAGAAAGAAAGGGAAGTTGCGAACGAGGTAAGAAAAAGGGCGGTGGAGAAGCGAAAATTAATAGTGAGGAACTGCTGTTGACTCAACAAAGTAGCGGAAAGTGCACTGGAACATGGTGAACCACTGTAGAACCTTAATCCGGGAGACAGAGACTGTCGCTCTCAGCAGAACCGTGGTTCAGCTTAAGCGTTTACCACGACATGGCACGTGAACGTTACCGTCGCGTGCCGTGGTCCGTGTATACATACGTATGGTTGACCTTATGCTATATTTTATTGGTACCACAAGGAAAGCAGTTGACAAATCGCGGGCGATCGGACAACTAAATCCACGGCTGGACAAGCACGGCCAAACATACCGAATGGCTACCGATAGCAAACATGTTCTATGAGCTATCCACAGGAACGAGTGTCCGAGCGATGAGGAATCGGGGGGAGCAAGCGTAACGGTCAGCTTCGTTGACTGTAATCGCACTAGGCAGACGGCGAAAGAAAAGGCCCGTCGATGGTTCGGCCAAACTTGGTTCGTCTGGCCAGCAAACCCAAAATGAAGTATACACGGTCAAAGGGCGGGCGTCACAAGCGCTCACGTAGCACTACAGCGGTGCTTAGTCGGCTACGCAAACTCTGCCTTCGCCTGGTCCTCTAGAAATTTATACAAGAAGGACACCATGAGGTAGGCCCTGAAAGTTGGGACGCGGTGAAAGATGGGGCACGGTAAGACGAAGGAGCCGATTGGCTAACAGGGGCATAACAACTTGTGAAGGGGGAGCCACTTGATCGAGATGAAGCCGAAACGCCATTCTGTCAACAAGCCAAGTGAGTAAAAGGCGGGCCAAAGACCGATTGGTAAATTCGCACTCGTCGGCATTGCTTCAGTCCTCCAGCCAGTATCCGACCTTCGAGTACAGAGTTGTGACGTGTCGATTTATCGATTGAGTTTCTGCTTCATCATGGAGCACTCTGGCTAGGGCTGTCCGGTAAAAGCAGCTAAATCAAACAATTTATCGTTCGCCCGGTTGACGAGGCGCAACGGTAGTATGCAATCCGCCATTCCATCCGTTACCTGTTCCCTGAGTAATCGCACGACGTGATCAAAACCGGTTCATTGTATACCCAGACGTATTTTCTGCCTAAAACAGATTAATTTGATACCCAAGGGTGTTCGGTTTGATAGACCACATTTTTTGTTTCCGTCCGCTTTCCAAGCAGAAACATACGTCAGTCTAACCGTCAGAGTGCCTGCAGAGACGATTGTCCTATTCAACGATACGAGTATGAACAGCTGTAGCCGCTCCGGCCGTACATCTCAACAGTCGAGGCCGGCAATCCATCCCGATACGCACGCTACGGTAGAAGCGCACTGGTTCGTGACTGAAGCTTTTCACTTGATAAAGCACTCTATACCCTATGTACCTCATATACCTCATATACCTCATATACCTCATATACCTCATATACCTCATATACCTCATATACCTCATACACCTCACCCGAAGAGTGACTCATCGATAGAATAGACTAAGATGGAAGTGCAACCCGATGATTAAACCCATGAACTAGGATTAAAATGCGGCCCATTATCAAAATATTAAGAAAACAAAATGGACGGTTTGGGGTTGAGGAACCCCGTCATTCACAAAAAAAATTGAAAAGCCTAAAGGTGCTATCTCCATTGTAGTACAGGCCCTGGGAAACGCACGCTGCCGGAACTGGCGCAAAACGCCCAAATAATTCCCCTTCTCTGAGGCGCTTCATAAACGACGCCAGCAAGGTCAAAACGGAACATATGTGATGCGTGTCGAAACCATCTCGTTGTTGGGGCTTCCTTAAGGCGTCCGCCCTCGTCTCCACAGGCAACTAGCAAAATCGACGCCAATGCAGCACGTCGGAAACGGTGGTTTCACGATGCCCACATTAGCTCCCCTAAACCGTGTCGACGGTGGTTCCATCCAAGCACTCTGCCGGGGAATCGCGTGCTAGCTTTGGGTACCCCGTCGCCTTAAAATCGAAATAAATCGGTTCATTGTCAGACTGGATAACTATACGACCATATACACAGCGCACAGAGTCTGTGGGAAGGGTTAACAATTCGTTTTTACTCTTCATTGAGATGTGATTCGTAGATGATAACGAACCGATAGCTGGAAAAGCCCGATCAGCAACGAAAAATGGTCTAATGGTCCGTGTGTGGACTAACCTAGCTCAACGCATCTGTGAGCCAGTGTAAAACTTACGATCTGCAGTAGGGCTACCGCAACTCTGTTTAAGAGACGTAACCTAAACCCAGCCTGTCACTCACGGTACGAAACCGTTCCGGGGTGTGTTGCCGACTCTTCCTACGGTTATCGTTAAAGCAACGCGCACGCGCAACGATTCACCTGTTGCAGCGTACCCACAAACTGAAACAGGTGTGAGATGAATAGCAAGGTCCTCGCCGCAACCTGCGAGGGTGATCCGATCACAACCCAAGGCCGATTCGAATACGATTGCATTGCGCAAAATATCAGGATACCACCGTGGTCATTTTCACATCTCCAAAGAGAGTAGATCATGTTCCGTGTGAGCCTTGAATAGGTGGTTTAGTCAGCGAACTGAGGCGTGCACGGCAGTTAGACAATATGCCTGAGTTCATCGGCTGCGTGGCCCCTAAGTTTAGACAGATACTCATCGATAGCTTTGCTTCTGGAAAAGACCGAAAGAGTGTACGTTCCTACACCTTAGGTTAGAGGGATCAGCTGAAAATGGGCGAAGATCAATGGAGTGGCACGACAGAAGAACACACCAGGTGTGGGCTAAGGTTACAAATGACTCTGATACCCTAGCGACGTTGCAGCTGACGGAATATATCCCCTGACATTCCATGCGCCACTTGTGCAAGCTGCAAAAGCAAGAAAGTCCATAGAGACACGGAATGTATATGATTTGGCGCGCTAATCGCATGCCAGTGTTTGCACAGTACGAGCAGTAGACGTGCGCCACACCACACCACACCACACCACACCACGGCAGAATCTGCCCTCGTATTGAACAGGGGGTAACTCACAAACTCCGAATGACGTCCTTGCACTAGCGCTCCAAGGGCGATCGCACACCATAAGATATACTTATACCGGTAGTCCGTACTATCTTCACAAGCCAACACTTGGCCCCAACCCGCTCCTGTCTATGCTGTGGGACTCCCGCTTGCTCTCCCCCCCGAAGATCCCTTTCTCTGACACGAACCCTTTGTTGATGTTGTTGCGGTACGGAACCCAGCATGATCTCGATCACCGCGCGCCGAACCCTGCTGGTAACATAACACGACCGGGGGGGGGGGGGGGGTAACGAGGGAAGGAGTCACCCCGCTATAGTGCGGTAGGGGTTGTTGCAGTTTTGGGTTAACGAACGTTTCTGACCTTCTGACCTTCTGACCTTCTGACAATGTGGGGTGTATGTCCGATTGAGCTCCTCAAGTGAGTAACTACCGTTTAGTCAAGTGATTGCACTAGTGTATATGTTGTTTTAAAACTAAGGCATAGAAGCTCGGTCGGGTTGTGCGAACGAATGCCTTCGACGTCATTCTCCGGGTGAGCTATTGAGCTCCTCATGCGAGGACCTCAGGAACTTTTCGTCTGCCCCGCCACCGTGGGAAGGGTCGAAGGCAAAGCACACTGGACGACACACTGGTGGCGTTTGCCTCTCGTCGGTGCTGCGTCCAAAATTCATAAACTACCAAGCGCAGCGGTTGCACGCCTTTCATGAGGTGAAAAAAAATTCCCTTGCCAAGCGCCCATCATCTGGCGCCGTGCCGCAGGGAGCTGCACTTAGCTGCACTACAGTTTTCGATCGGAGCGCATATCTTCATTGAAAATATATAACGCAACGGTGAAGAGAAGGGTGACCTTACACAACTGCTTGAAGTAGACTGTTCATTGCGCACCTCACGGCTGCGCAGCTTCACCGTGCGCTTGTCAAGAGAAAGAAGCCAGGGCACGCGAATAGTCGCTCAAAAACGCGTTCTCTTGCATCCCCACTAAACCTGTCGCCAGAGACGCCCGCAACCTACACCTGCGCGGTTGCAACGGAGGCAACGCAACTTTTCGGATCACGGCATATTCGCAACTAGCTGGCCTCGGGGTTGCATTTCACCGGTTCCTTACCTGATTCCCCCACACAAGCAAGAGTTCAGCAACAACATGCACCTTCTTTGTGTGGACGTGTACCTAAGTTTCTGTGCCCTACTCCGATCGTACTGTGCAAGTCCTACCAAATCTCGGGGGGTAGGAAGCAGTTCGCGTGGCCAAGGAGGTCGGAAACAAAACAACGCAACACCGAAACAACTCACGCGTGCGCAATGCGAGGCCAACCTAAAGGCCTAGGTGTTGGTACGTGGTCACTCTACTGCTCCCAACGCATGCCATCAGGAGTAACTGCGCCTGCGGGTGTGTGTCCTGTGCTGCGGCTAACGTGGCAAATCGTCGTGTTGCCGTATGTCGTTTCTATCTCATAATCGTATAGAACGTCTGTTGCTGATTTCGTGTGGCTGATGTATATATCTGGGACGTCTGCAATCAAAGCTACCAACGTGTGGTTAAGCCAGTTCTCATGTTCGAATACGCCATTTTTTAGAGGTAGTTCCCCGTGTCCGAAGTGGTCCAGATCCCAATAACTCTGTATTCCACACATCTTAAGCTGGAGTACGCCAGACTAGGTAGACACATTCTGTCCCCGTGATTTCGCCACCAGGACCCCGCCTGATGTTGGTGCGGGCGGTTCCGTCGGCCGCTTAGTCCCACTAGAGTCCCTTCGCCGGGAAGACGTTGTTGTCTCTGGCCTCGGCGTGGTTGACTGATTCGTGTAGCAGTGGCAGTGCGGCTTGTGCGTTCGGATGCAATAGCTGCACGATGGCACCAGTAAGTCAACAAGAGAACCAAACCGTGGTGGCAGTGCGCGGGTGGGCACGAAAGAGGTACAAGAGGGACAATGTCAGGAACAGTGGAGTATAGCATGGGCGCTGTGGTTGGGTAGAATCGTTTTGTCAAGAGGTAAGGGAGACACAGTCCATCACTATGGATGCATAAGCCCTTCCTTCTGCCGCTGTTGGCAGGAGGCCTTGATTTTTCTTTTGAGCGTTGGTAACCCTAATATATTTCAAGTGGCAGCGACAACGGTAGCAGGGACCTCTGAACGTAAGTAGATGAGGCCCTTTGAACTGCTTTCCGTCTACTGGAGCAGCTCTAGACTGCTTCTTTGCCGCTTACGAGTTGTGAACGTCAGTCTCGTTGATGACGCCGCAAGTGAGACCCGGACAAAGGTCACTAGCTCGTCTTAAACGAGGTATTGGTGCCTCCTCGGCACTGGTGAGCTCCCTAGGGCCACAGCGTGTACCGTCAGAACCGGTGCCGCCGACGGTGAATTCGTAATCCGCTACGGTTGTGGGGCAGCGGCAATACCTCTTGTGCCGGCGTGGCAAACAATAGGGTACGCCAGCGCCACTATTTAATAGTTTCGACGGTGTTGGTTTTGACCTCGTATCTCTGCACGGAATCCGCCATGAGGTTGATGTTCGTGTATGTCGTGTGTACTGAACTTGTTGTGGATTTGGCTGAGAGGAAGAAGCACACCATCAATATTTCGACCCATGGCGAGAACATACGCATAATTCGACGGTAGTTGACGAGGGAGGAAAGAAGGATCCCATCGTCCAGTTACAACCGACGCGAGAGTCGGGGTCAAAAGGGGCAGATTGGGGGGGGTTAGCTCAACACCCAAATCTTGCGCTACGACGATCGAATACCAACCAGAAAAGCCTGGCACTGAAATGCTGGGAAACTATTACGCAAAGGTATATCCGCGTGAGTGAATAAATGAGCTATCAGAGCCACACTGGAATCACAAAAAGCAAAGACCTATGAATACGTCGGATGCTTAGATCGGAAATTCCTATTTTGGCGACGGAGAGGAATTACGTCTGGCTGCCTCGTCACCAAAACGGGTGGGGAATGGGGCTTTGGGCATGGACACCAGGCGGTCTTGTCCACTCCACAATTCGCACCCTGAGTGATTTGGTAACCCCCCCCCCTCCCCCCCCCTTCCCGGCCACCCCCGTTTCATGTGTGCCAGATGCACGGGGCACGATCATGAAAAAAAAACATTACATCGTGTTTACCTCCTTGTACTGCGTATTGTGATGACCTGCTTACACAACCGTCTCGGAACATGAGTGTTTGCTAAAGGTTTTTTTCTTTACGATGTCAATGTTTGGTTTACCTTGGCTGCATTACGTCATTAATGAGGAATCTAAACTGCCCACAAGATTCCCGGCGAGACGACATTAAAGGGCTGAAATACCCCTTGGGACGGGACCACTCCCGATTTTTTTAGTCTGTGACGGAACCACTATCGCCTTATGTGCTGCGCACAGTGCAGTATCTTTTTTGTCCTGCCGTACCGCTGTTCACTGTTTGTCGGGGCAAGATTGTTCCGTGCTCTCGACACAGCTATCTTAGACGCCTATGCATGGAGAGTCTACCATCTAGACAGGATTACGCGGGGAATTCCTGCACCGAAGTAATCAAAGGTAAAGCCAGACCATTTGATGTAATGTTTGATCATACTGCTCTTGTCAACACCGAGCATATTGAGAACCCAACATCTGCATGTAACATAATCCGACATAATCCAACATAATCCAACATAATCCAACATAATCCAACATAATCCAACATAGTCCAACATCTGCATGTTCCCCGAAGGACGACGACGGGCTGAACCAGTGCTCCCACCACGGCTGTTCATTATAATTGTTGCGTTGTCGGCGGGTGGATAAAAGGAGCAACAACCTCAATAGAGCACACTTCAATCACCTTGCGTGTCTCGGTTGGCGAAACAACTGTGCCGCCGTTGTAACCGACGCGCAAGCTGCCGTGACCCCCGCAGGCCGTGAAACCAGCGGCAGCCGCCGTCGTAGACAACGCTCGGGCCGGTCTAGTATCCTACGGCCATCGACTACGTGCGTGGTAGCGTGCTTCACATTGTTTTTGTAATGTCGGATGTGCTGTCTCGAAAAGATGCTTCGAGAAATGAGAGTTGTATTGACAACACGAGACCCTGTGTTTGTCAGGGCAGAAACGATTCACCTGTCACACCCACCGCCACAGTAGATGCTGTAGACCGCCCTTAGTGGAGTCACACATCTTACAATCGCAATCCCCCAACGTGGCAGCATGCTTTCTATTTTGAGGGCAATAACACCCATCGTGACCCCGATTCTGGGAACGGAGTAAACAAATCTGCCGTCGGCGGCGTCTTTATCCCTGATTAACTCAACTAACTGCTGTTTTAAGGACAAACTACTTGGAGACAATAGTGTAACAGTGTGAGATTCCTGCTGCAGTGGCGAAAAGGGTCACGTGACCTAGACTGGTCGACCCAAGGCACGGCTGTACCGTGCTCTTAGGCCATTGTAGTTACCTTGATTGGTCGAAACTGGCGAGGTCAGTTACTGCGCACCGCTCTTTACGAGTAAACGGACAGTACGAGACGTTGTCAGCACCACTAGGAAGTGTCGCACGAAGAGTTAGCGATCGACCCTGTGGTATTGTCTAGAATAACCGATTAGCTCTATCTGGCCGTTCTTCAGTGCATGTCGTTTCAAGAACGTTACTAGAACGTTACATGCCTACAGTAGTGGCTTCTCTATTGAGCCGGTATGTGTCAGCTGGAGACACCGGTACTATAGCGGCGCCCGGAGCAACTCCACGTACTACCACTCTTACTGTTACTTCAGTGTCAATATTCACTTAATATGTACCAAGTGATTCCATAGGCACCACAGGGGTAAGCAGGCACTTCTAAACCCGCACTATAGAGGGGTCTCTTAGGTATGTGGCAATACCCAATTGAGCTACGTAGTCACTCACATGACTAAGTGGCCCAGTGTGTAGTGCCATATAACCAATAAAAGATACCTGGCATGATTTTGAGATCGATATTTTTTTCTCGTCAACTTCTTAAGAGGGATATCCGGGGCTCCCCCCTCGCCACGTACTGCGATTGTACTAGGAATACTGTAATCTTCGGTCTTTTTTTCTCCGAAGATACCGAGATTCGAACCCGCGCACACCAGGCTCTGAAGCGGACAGTCTATCCATTAGACCAGACTACGTGGTCTATTATATATAAGTGACTGTATGATGATGGTGACAAACAGTACATGACCACATCACCTCGCCTGTTGCATTTGACAATACGTATCTCTTTCTTATAATTAGCGATATCAGAAAATAATGGTACCTACAAATATTCTATAAAATATTCTAGCTTTCGATCGATGTATCATACAACAACAAATTATGAAGATTTAACACGTTATTTACTACACGTAAACACTGGGTTGCATGCTGCATCTAACATCAAACCTTCTAGATTAGTAAACATTACAAACCAGATGATATAGAGGGATGTCTTATTGCTTCAATCGTCAGGTTTGTCCCCTTTGAGAATTTATAGTTTCCGCGCACATATTGAAATGTCCCGCCCGCCGCCCCCCCCCCCCCCCCCCCCCCCTCCCCTCCCCCTTTACTGACCTTTTTCACAACAAACCCCGACCCCCTCCCCCCCCCCCCGCCCCTCCGTCCCCGATTCCCCCCCCCCCCCCTTCCGCCTAGTCTGTCCAAACGCCCCACTCGCAATCAAAATCGGCCTGAGTAATAAACACCTATACGCAGTTGATATCACGTCATTATCTTTCTGACCATCCATGACGTAGTTTTCAATTATATTCCCCCCCCCCCCCCCCCCCCCCCTCCAACGCCCCCTCTTTTCCGACCACCTACACGATCGCCTAGACCTAGCACCACGCGTATAACAAGCTGCTACACATCTTTGATCTCACAGCCGAAGTGTAATTGAATATTATTTGTGACCTAAACCTCCTAAAATTCCCCCCCCCCCCCCCTCTTGCTCTCCCTTGCTCAAACGCCCCACCGAATATCAAAATCCGCCACATTAATAAACACTTCACGTACAGGATATCACCTCATTATCTTTCGAGAGCCATCCATGCCGCTGTGTTCCCCTCCCCCCCCCCCCCCCCCCCGCCCTCCAACGCCCCCTCTTTCCCGACCACCTGCACGATCGCCTGGACCTAGCACCACGCGTATAACAAGCTGATACATATCTTTGATCTCACAGCCGAAGTGTATTTGAATATTATTTGTGACCTAAACCTCCTAAATAATCTCCCCCCCCCCCCCCCCTCTTGCTCTCCCTCACTCAAACGCCCCACCAAATATCGAAATCCGCCACATAAATAAACACTTCACGCACAGGATATCTTCCGAGAGCCATCCATGCCGCTGTGTTCCCCCCCCCCCCCCCCCCCGCCTCGAACGCCCCCTTCTCCCCCCCCAACCCATCCCGACCCCACCCCCTCGAACACTCCACCCTCTCTTTACTCACTGATTGTACGACTTACCCCAGGATATACACGATAAACTGATGTATTATTTCCGAAAATGTCACATTTATCCCCTCAAAATAATGTATGGTTTCCAGACACATATCGAGCTGCCCCTCCCCCCCCCCCCCGCCCCAACCCCCCTCCCCCCCCCCCCGCCCCAACCCCCCTCCCCCCCCCCCCCCGCCCCCAATAATATACTGGTGCCAAAACCGTCAGATTTATCCCCTCGAAAGGATTTATAGCTTACACGCACAAATTGCCCCTTCCCCCCCCCCCCCCCCCCCCCCCCGCCCCCCTCCGAACCCGCTCGCTTTTGATCAAAACCGGGCCCCCCCTTTTTCCCTTCACAGCTGTCAGATTTTGTCCCCCTCAGAAACGGGTTTTATAGTTTCCGCGCACAGACTGACTAAAATCATCCTGTTGACCCTGATAGCTACACTGTAGCTGTAAGGGGAGTCGCCGACCTATATCCTTAATGAGGACACACAACTCGTAATGCGCGCGATCGGAGTATCACACACAGCTTGCAAAGATGAGTTTCGACGAAATCTTCGATCTCACAGCTGGAGTGTATTTAAATTTTTATAATATTAATGAAAATACACTCCAGCTGTGAGATCGAATATTTTGTCGAAACTCATCTTTGCAAGCTGCGTGTGATACTCCGATCGCGCGTATTACAGGCTGTGTGTCCTCATTAAGGATATTGGTCGGCGGCTCCCCTTGCAACTACAGTGTAGCTGTCAGGGTCAACGTGGTCTATTATAGTCGATAGTGCTATGCAACTTAACTTTCGCGTGTCGTGGGTACAAATCCCACCGACTTCGTACTTCTTGTTATTTTCGAGTGCGCGCGCTGGAGACGTTATGAATAGTTATTATCGTGTGTTCCAAGACACTTGTACGTGGCGAGAGGAGAGCCCCGGAACCCCCTGTTGCCGTGTTGCCAAGTCCGTGAGAATCAATTAACGAACTCGAAAACATACATATTGTAGCACTACCCACTGAGCTGCGAAGTCACGTTACTGAGCAGCTCAGTGAGAATCACTACCGCAACTTCTGCCATACGCCGAAGTGTGAAGGGAGCCCGTGGTAGTTCCCTCTTGCCATAGACTAGTCTAATCAGTTTCCAACTCTTCCGTAGTCTAAGGATTTTGTCACCATAAAGGGATTGTAGTTAAGGTGCTAAACCTCCCGTGAGCACTGTGATAATCTTCCAACTTGTTGCGAAAACATCACTATACTTACGGGCGACACACCTGCAACAAGGAAAAGGGCCATCGCAGCGTTGTCTCTCTTCGAGGCAGAGATCTCGACCTTCGTGCGTGTCCTGAGGAGACCGAAGTTGTTGCTGCCGCTGCTGCTGCTGCTGCTGCTGCTGCTGCTGCTGTTAATGCTGTTCCTGCTACGGCCGCCGCTGCGTCTGCCGATGCTGCTGCGCCTGTTGCCGCGGCTACTGCTCCATTGCCGACTTCGATTCGTACCCCAGCCTCAAACGAGCAACGAAAGAGCAGGTCAAGTGCCCCTTGACGCCGGAGTGCAGCAGATTTCTCCACGTCAAAGACGCAAACTCCAGCCCAGCAAAACACGCCGCTAGTAGATATATATATATATATATATATATATATTCAACTGTAGTCTTGCTCCGAGCTTGTGTACAGTCGAGTGTGAAGCTTATCCCGTTAACGCTACGCCAGTCCCCGGTTTGGTCTGAGATGTCCTCTGTTGGGACGCCACAGTATTCCAGGTGCCGGGTTCAGTTTTCGACGGTATCAATTTTCTGCAAAACATCGATTAGATTTCAACACCAGCTATCAAATTTTGCAGTTTTGACAAAATATACAAGCCAATCAATAACATCGGAAGTACATAAATCACCCTACACCACGCGCGCGGTGCGGTATGAGGAGGAACACACGCACCTCTTCGTACTTGGAAGGCCGCACGGCAATACACATCAGTTTACGGAGCATACAATGCACAGCATGAAGATTGAAGACATGTTCACGCTTAGACTAGACTAGTGTATATTTTCGGGGCAAACTGTTTGGAATGGATATCGGGCATTTCTTGCTCTAGCAAATAGTAAGTTGCCATAAAAAACGAAATCTTAAACCACTAGACCACAAGTGCTACGGTAACGTTGGCATTTAAACGGCAAGTCTTGATCGCCATTGCTAGGTATCCCTATGGGTCTCGCACCGTTCGCGCATTAGCTCCTACGGGGTATAGACTATTCATTATGCGTTAAAAATATAATTTTTTACCACCCCCGCCCTTTATACTTCTACGTAGCAGTGTGTGCATTCCACAACCGTCAGACGTCAGACTGGTCTACCTCTGTCAAGAGAGATTTTATAGTTTTCGCGTGCAGAGTAGTTAGATCATTAGACTAAACCATTGGTCTAAAAGCGAAACGCCTTCATATCACCATGTTGACCCAGGTACTATCTAGCATTAAAGAGAGCTGCCGGCCAATATCCTTCTTCAGAACATGCACACCTCCGTGTCTCGCACGATGGGAGCATCACGCACAGCGTGCAAATATGAGTTTCGACGAAATCGTCGACCTCACAGCTTTTTTACCATTTCGATGGTGTAGCTTTCACTTTTACCGTCGTCAGAGGACGCCCGTTGTTTGACGGTTCCTTGTTCTTTTGTCCTGAGGTGCTGGTTTGCCCTACATATATATATATATGTTCACCTTGTGCTATCTCTCATTGCTGGCTCGTGTATGTTGTGGTTTTGGAATCGCGTGCGTGGGCATGGCATTGCATTGTCCAATCGCTTGGAGGTATTTGTTGAGCCATGTAGCGGCGTCTGTGCCATGTAGCTTGTTACCACAGGCAGGGCTTGCATCTCCCGAAGGAAGGAATAATCGGCGCCGACAATGTTGCAGTGTTGGGGGTAGAAGCAAGTCAATAGGAGATAAACACATACTACACACAACACCAAAATGACGACACGTTGACAGCTATTATTGCGAATATGGTGGATAAATGTTGGTTGACGTGTTTCGCCCTTTAGGTCTGGAAAGCGGTTGGATCTTCACCGAGTATTATCGGAGAGTTGCAATAATTGATTAATTGGCTAATTGATTGATTGAGAAATTACTCAAACTAATTCATTGATCGATTGATTGATTGATTGATTGCTTAGAATAGGACACATACTTCGGTAAAGGTGTCCGCCAGTTTTTTCTTTGTCTATCATCACTTCTTGACTCCTTGAGGATCGCTATATCTCACCCATAACCGAATTTTGCGCACACTGGAGGAACATTCGGTGAACAAACCACTCGCACAGGTATACGAGCCACACAAGCATCCAGTGAAACAACAACTGGTTTCCGACGATTGTACGCGTGCAACGATTGTATGAAACGCTGATGTATGCAGCGGTTGCATGCAACGATTGAATGAAACGATTGTATGAAACGATTGTATGAAACGATTGTATGAAACGATTGTATGAAAACGATAATGTATTCAACGGTTGCATGAAACGATTGTATGAATAGGTTAAGGGGCCTCGTCCTTCAGCAAACAGATAAATGTCAAAAACGCCATACATACCTTTATCGTACCACGCGTGGAGAAAGCACGCGTTCTACCATAGTCCCATGGCAGTGGAGTCTCCGCTTCTCCTGTGATCGCTCCCCCCCCACCCCCCCCCGATGCTCTAAAATGTATCTGCGGCGCCTATTGAGTCAACATACAAAGGGCCACAAGAACAAGTACAACAACCACAACAACAGCTACTACGCTGTCTGGTAGTGTACTGGTTGGTCCAAACCCATCATTCTTCATTTTAGCCAGGAAGAAAGGTGAAGAATATTCTCGTAGTGGTATGCGCGTTGAGGGAGGGAAAAGCCGGCAGGTCACATCCACACATGACGCATGCTACTGCTTCACATGGGTGCCCCTGGGGTGTTCCCGGCGTTCATCACACACGGAGCTCTACACCTCACACAGGCGCAAGTTGACAACAACGACGGTGCAACCCCTTGTAAAATCCCATTGCCTCCTGAGTATCAAGTGACAACATTGCAAAACTTTAATGATGACATGATGACATGATGACATGGTGACATGATGACATGATGACATGATGACATGATGACATGATGACATGATGACATGACGACATGATGATGACCTGGTGATGACATGATGACATGATGACATGATGACATGACGACATGATGACATGATGACATGATGATGACATCATTCTGACGGTTTTGTGTTCATGTGGGTTTAAGATGGGCTAAGCAGCCGCGCCGTTCACAAAACATTTTAGACAGAAGGCGCCGCTTCTATCGTAGCACGCGTCGAATACCACTAACCGTACTCGAACTGTTTTACTCGAACTGTTCCTTAGCTGCATGCAGAAACACGTGACGAGACAACTCGCAAGTGAGGCTAAGTGCACGGCTGGTTGTTGAACGCGTGTACCTGTTGACAGTGTACAAAGCGTCCAGGAATGCAGGCGACAACCACAAATAACAATGTAGGAGTGGGGTAGTGTTCTTAAGAGTAGGCACATTCAGCAGCAAATGCCACCTCCGACGAGTAAGCATTTCCGTGGTGCGTTGCTCTTTCGTGTACTGCTTTTGCTGCGTACATTATCTTCAGGCTGTTTTTCCTCCATCGGGATACTTTTTGTTTAAGCTTTTTTTGTTGTCACGGCGAGGGTGCCCAGACGGTTTTTAAAAACTTTTTTTCGACGCCTCACATCGAAAATGGTCAGAATGGAAAACTAACTGGATGGAGCGCTGTGATCGCCGGACGAAAAAGAAGAAACATTATATATATAATATCACGATTCAGCTAATAATGGCTCCCACATCTTGATTAATGAATGCATCCGGTTCATGCGAGGTTAAAAAAAATCATTTTTTGATATTTATTGGCCTCTCTCGCCCAATAGTCCATTTCACGACTTGAAACCACGCAAGTGCATTCATCACGTGCACTTTATGGCACCTACGAATGCAATGACGCGTTGCTCGTTATATGCCACCGACATGAACACCTTCAAATGAGTAGACCTCAGCCGCTGTGGTGCTGCCCAACATCCTCGGCACCACTCTGTATCTCTGTACTCGTTGTGCATGCTTCGACGCGCATGGACGTGACATTACACAACACAAACACCGCCACCCTATTTATGCATTCATCAAACGTCGTCACAACATGTCAAGTAGTTACGATTGGCCATGCCCACTGCAGATTACAGCATTGAGATGCCCCATGCCCGCTGCCGCATACGAGCAAATATGCTGATTTTCTGCAGACAACCTCGCCAATCAAAATTCCGCCGCATATTGTGTTCGACCTTTTCATGTTTTTTTCGCTTTCTTTCGCTGTAGCATAGCAATCGAGATTTGCTGCTTTTTGCCCTTCCATCTTCGGGGCTTTTCCGATTCTTTCATTCACGATTTCGATTATGCGTTCGAATTAATCACCGTATCATCTTCGTCGCTTTCTTCTTCACCGGGTTCACCGTCATCTTGCTCTCTTCACGATTGATTTTTATCACGGAGCTATTACACTTACTCCGTTACATAAACAACAGTGCGGCGTCACCGATGTCTCTTTCCGAGTCATTCATCCGCCTGCCCATCCTGCGTACTTTCCATTGATATTTCATATAAAATTATACTGATTACACATTCATCGCCCCTGATACGGCCACCGCGTTTCAATTCAGTCATGCCCAAAGTCGCGGGGATGTATCATCGATGCCACTTCCTCCTTTAATAGACATAACCTGCATCCTCCTCTCTATTTCCCGCACTTCTTATCCTCAATTCATTGATTGACCTTCTTCGGGCGTATCTCCGGGTGGCCGTCCCGCCGCCTACGGCGGGCGGCCACCTTACCCTAGTACCTGGTAGTTTATTTTCTTCATTTTTTTTGTATTTTCAGATTACTCCTAGGGCTTAGAGACCGACCCCCCGTGCCCCTCCCTGTTGTTACGGTTGGTTCTCCATTCTGACCGTTTTTTATTTGAGGTGTATGATATCTCAATCCCCAGGCACCTGGGCAGATGCGTGCTACTAGAAGTACGATAGACGTAGCACTTTTGGTCTGCGTCTGATCGGTATCTATCTATCTGAATCACGGGTCCTTCTTTACCCAAAATCGTCGGAATTTCGTCATTTATTTTTCATGATTTCTCGTAGCATATCTAAGGCATGGGATTACTCTTCCGGCAGACCCAGGCTACGGTAGGGGGGTCCCTTTTTCGGCCTTGAATTTCAGTGGATAGAGGTCACTCGCGCGAGTAACCCCTTTGTTATTGTGCGATCTTACGTTTTCTTCATGTTTTATATTGACGAAATCAATCCGCAATGCAAAGGTAATCTAAGCTGCTCCAAAACAAGTACCTAAACCATCTTCATCTGTGGGGTACAGAGCCACTCGTGGGAGTGGCTCAAACACACCAGTGAAAACGGGGGTACCCCCCCTACCGTAGCCTTGGTCGGCAGCAGCTTGTTTTTGCCCCAAAACGTTTGTAGGGTTTTTTTAGTGTCTAAAGCTCCTCAAGCGAACAGCCTCAGAAAATAAAATCGTGCGCACGTCGAACGTGGCATGGGTCGGCACGGATTTGATTAGAGAAAATCGAGCTATGTGAGAACATCATGATCATTCTCACAGTTGTTTCTAGCAGCTCGCACCACAGAGAAGCTTCCAAAACTCGATCTCACAGCTCAATTGTTCGCATCTTTTAGTAGACTATTGTCCGCTTTGGGGTATCAGAGCAATGCGGGAAAAAATGCGGGTGATCGATTTTGACGCACTTACATGGGCACTGTATGTACCTTGTCGAATGACAAAAAAAAATAATCGACAAGGAGGCTTTCGAGGCCCGAAACCCTAACGCTCTTCAATAATGTTGGGAAAACACCGTTAAGGTTTTCAAGGTACATAACCGATAAAAGGTATATCTGGTCACTTTTGAACCAAACACAGGAACCTACCCGAGTCGAGCGAAAATGACGCCACGGGAGCCACGCAATTAATTGGCGTTAAGCACGTCCTAAAGAACGCCTAACCTGTTTCTGAGGGGAAACGACCAGCGATGTTTTGGACACCAACGTGTCTGTACGTTTGCCTATACCAACAAACGACGGAACGTTGTGATTTTGGGTTTTCTGCTTGCTTGTCGTATGTACGGGTAATGCGACCCTCGTTTTCGAGGGTAGTCATAATCATTTTGTCGGAGGCCAAGACGGAGATAATGTCCCTGCAGACAAAACATGGGTGGGGGTGTCGTTCACCTTCGCTACAGCCGGCCACGTATTATACAAACAAACGATCGAACCCGTGCATTTGGGTGGGGTTATCACCGCCGGTAGAGAGTTCACGTTGAGCTAACTTGGCGCCCTCAGAGGGTGCTGGCTTGTTTCCAGCTGTACAACATGGAAATCTATGACCGACCGGGTGTGGGCGTGCAGCTGAAGGTGTAGTCTAGCTCGTTTGGTTTGTGTTATCTGTTTTTTTTTCTTGGGTATTCATCCACTCCAGAGTATCCGGAGCCTGTGCTGTTACCACGGATTTGATTACCCGAGTTAAAGCGGGAACAGCAACAGCAAGACCTGTCTGGCACGTACGATAGGTGGGGAACACGCAGCGCCCACCTGGTGGTGTACGGGTACAACAGCAGTACAGGACACTGACTAGGAACATGGCTATAAGAACGCAAGACTGGGGCTTACTGGTATATCATAAACCAGGGAGCCGTTACAGTGAAACAGTCCGTGACGTTTTGGCGGCCTACCTCATGCTAGGCCATCCACTCATGCATTTGAAAAACACTCCAAATAACATATCCGGATACTTGCTCCGGCCGCTTGCAGTTGAACAACTTGATCGTCGCCATGCCAGCTGCTCCACCCCTTTCGAGTTTCCGTCTAATATCGTCGCGATTATTTCCGACACTCAACCTAACGACATCGGCAACCACCGATCCTACAGCGAGAGGAGCTACACGGAGGGGTTTAACCACATGCAATCTGCGGTGGTAGGTCCAACTCATGCACTCCTCTCGTCAACAGAAAAAACCGAGATCATCAGTAGCTCCGCCGCGTCCATCAAGTAGACTTCCCTTCACGAAACCTAGCGCATTTTCGATAGTCTTCCATGAAATGCATGCGACGCGTAGTTTTATTGTTAACAGCAGCCACACCATTCGTTTTGCACGATAACGCGAAAAGGAGAGACAACAATTCTGCTTCCACACTGATTTTAAGCTACTGGGTAAGATCACAACAGGAAGAGCTAGCAGACATGACAAGCAAAACGTATGGCCCACCGCCGATCATGTCGTGGCAAGCCTCTCTGCAACGCGACATCTACCCGTGCAGTTCTCGATCATGGTGCTAGAGACCAATTTCAGCAAACGTCGCGTGCCACTCTGGTGTCGCGATCTCTCCCGCCTCACCGCTATTCCCGAATCGGTCTGAGTCCATTCTCCCTTGGAAACGCTTGTCCTGCGCCTTGGACAAGCTTGTAAGAAAATCGGCGACAGTAGGGACATCCACGTTGGCAAATTGCACCGCCTCAACCGTCCCTACTTTTCGCACAGATTCGGCCGAAGAACATGATCCGCACTGACGACAATGAGGCGATCGGTGGGCGTCTCCAGGGACCGAAAGTGTTTGTCGAACGAAGGCAATGTGGGGGCAGAAGCGGCGATAGCTCTTGCAACGTCAAAACCCAAGTTGTTGGATGCGAAGTCCACGTAGTTGGCTTCGGCCAAAAAGGACCTAAACGTCGGCAAAAGGAGGAGCAGAGGTGAATGGGTACATGAGACGACAATTTGCGCATCTGAGATGTCCCGTCAAACCACACAGATCGACGAGTGGGGGCGGCAGGCGCGGGAGGTCGGCAGTTATCGCGGCTATGCGACACCCATCTGTACAATCAGACGCATAGCCATCGTCTACAAGATCGTCCTACGCAAGTACTGTCACATGGAAGGCATCCAGGCGTCTGAAAGCATTCTTGAGGTGCTCGGGGCCACAGACCACGACTGGAGAGCTTTGGGATGCACCAGGGGCAAGGACTTTCCTCCAACAACACTTCAACGCACTACACCATGGACCGTCATCTGCCGTTTCTGGATCCAACAACTGCATCCTGCAGTCTTGATCGGGCACGCGTGTCGGAGCATCACCGAGACAGGCCTAGAAGAGACCAGGGAATCAGCCAGAGCCGCAGTGAGTCTAATTCACACCTTCGTGGACTCCCCAGCCCGCCTTCTAGTTTTGCAGTGCACATCACATCTACCAAGATCACCAGAGTGAACCGATCTAACGCATTCCTTCGTGCAAGCGGAATGTGACTGGGAAACTGTCGAAGTTCCAGCGGTCCAGGTCGGAGTACCATACAACAGAAACAGGACCTACATCACGTGCGCAAGGAGGACACCCAGGTCGAAGGAAGTACTGTTGAGGTGGAAAACGAAACTGTAAGTGCAGGAGAAGAAGCAGAGAAGCCTCGGCGAATACTTGAGGCTCGAAGGAGTGAGTTTTCTGAATCGGGCACAGGGTGAGGAAGCCATCTTCTCATTCAACAACCCCATGTCTCCCTGTAACGCCCCGGCATATCAGCGGGGAAAAACCTGCCGGCCTATACAAGCCGTACCCTGCGGACGAGGGAACATTCGAGGAAGCACAGGAGCTCGACCTCTCAGATTGCGTCAAGATAGCCACAGGGAAAAAGTACTTCTTGCTTCCGGCTACAGTGGGCCGGGGGCAGCTGCCTCAATCCTCGCCGATTCCACGCCAACCAAAAGGATGAAAGCAGTGCTCATAAGCCTTTTAGACGCGGAGATGTTTACCAACCAACGTCTACACCGCCGAGCAAGCAGCGAACCGGAGGGGTCATTGTGCACCGCATTCACAGACCTCCTCGCAATCGACACAGAGGAACGCCCACAACAAGGATCATCCGAAGCACTTCCACGAGGGAACGGGGTGGGATGGCACAACCTAAGGCACAGGAAGTAAACGGTTTTAATACGTTTTCTCTGCCTTGATCTGAGGCTATGTAGGGTGAAGGCGTTGATCTCCGCCACGCCCATCCCCGTTTAGGTCCGAAATTGTTGATGTTGTTGTTCTCACATTAACTCGCATAGTCAAGTTTGTGGTCACAGGACCGGCATCAGTCACTCTGGAGCTACGGAATACCCAGGGAAAAGACACAAGCAAACCAAAGGTGGCACACGCATACATCACAGTCGAAATGGCCCCTACCGGCTACTGCAATACCTAGTATACGTCAGTGGGAGCTCCAGTTGCCCAACTAAGTAAGTGTAGATTGTCTGATAAAGCATGTATCAGCGCCAGCCGCGATACATAATTTAAGGCCAGGCCGCTCAGCTGGAATAATAGTATCGAAGATCCCGCTTTCATATTACAGCAATCACGCACGACAGGGTACATGTGGTGTGTGGAGGAACAAAAAAGTAAGTGTAACTCTTCCTACTTGGAATGCTCTGCACGACACGAAAAATACAGAGCATCCAACATACAATATATATGAGTATTGGAGAGTTTAGTAGACTTTCATCTATTATTAATAGCATACAAGGTACACAATTAACCACGTACTTGGAATTAGTGTTGGGGTATACCCGGTACCTGGTACCAGGTAGTAAATAGCGGCCTAGCAAAACAATAGTGGGCATCTGTTGGTTGACGCTTTCTTCGCTTTATTTTTTTGCCGTTTCGTGTACCTAATACTGACTGGTAGGCAGACTACCTTTGTACCCTCGTTACCCGAAGACGAGCAAGGACAGGGATGTCCCGGCAAGGATTAGAGAGTTCCGACAAGAAGCACAAAACGGGAAAAGTCGTAAGTGGGCGATTGCTGGAGGCGTTTGCCCGTCGAAAACGGATAGAATATCCAGCAACTCAGACGCCCAACTAGCAAGAAATGTGCGAAGCAGTAGAAGCAACACCCCTACGACGAAGTAAGCGTGATGGAGTCGAAAACATTAATATTATTGCAAGCAGCTTGCAAGTTGGCCAGGGCAGGTTTTGAAAAATCAATGTACTGCAGTCTCGCAGCTTGTTGCATTTTACGCTTTCGTTAACATATCCAATAAATATTAGTACATACATGGCCAATTTTGAAAGACAGTTGCCGCCCTTCCGCGTGTTCAAACCTGAATATAAAGCACTCGTTGGTGTACCGCCCGATACGCCATTATAATAGTTGAATCCAAAGCTTCAAGACCTGCAAAGACTGCTCACACACTAATTCCAAGTACTTTGTCCCGAAAAACGCAGGTTGGCGCTCGCCTCGAGTGGGATAGCTCTTTCTTGCTCAACTTTTTCTGGCTAGCAAAACGAGGAGTTATCTAATTGTCCGATGTCATGGCGTGTTCCATGGCATGTCAGAACCAGAACCACGTGCGCGTACGTAAGACATTAGTCTAACCCAAATTCGCTGGAAGGAGTTTATTTTTTGCAAAATAGATATTTCACACCCCTGGTATAGCTATGTTATATTATGAAAATAGACTGATTATTTGGTAAAAATGTAGTCTAGTCCATTAAAAACGTATAGAGATCTCCCCCAGTGACGAGCCTCTGCAGATGCATGTGCGTGTGCACTGGGTCCCCCATCATGTAGCATGCATACGTGGATCGGTTTGGGCCGCCGTGGCGACAGCCATGCGTCCAGTTCTACAGCAGTATACATACTTGTGAAACCATGTATGGAAGTGCCAGCTGGCCATGGCATC